>JAQPPZ010002668.1:0-300467 GCA_028583015.1 Wollemia nobilis
TACATAATCCACAATTCATTTGATATTAAACTTTTACTATAAGTGTATTATACTAATATGTTATGCTCTTAATTAGAAGGGCCTATTTATCATAACTATAAGTTTAAAAGTCAACCTACTCCTTTAAAAATCATTATGCTTTTCAATACTCATACACATTGAATTAATTGAAAGAAAATTCCATTTAAGAGTAACTAATCTCTACTCTACTTAAATTTTTTAGGAGTTAGATATTGTTTTAAAAAGAAAAAATGGAAAGCATGAGTTTAATAATTTTAAGGATGGCCATATATTTTCTAAAATTATCTCCATAGTGTTTACTAGGTTAAAACTATTCATATTCCATGCACCAATAAGGGTACGAACAATACTAAGCTATTCTCCATTATTTGTTATTACTCTCCTTTGGAAGACAACAAAATCTAATATGGCTGATTGGGTAACCTCTTGAACAATAAATTATTTAAATATTAGAGAATTGCCTAACATTAATTTATTATTATATTATTTCTTTTAAAATAATCATGGCCTAAAATTCTTCGAGTTCACCCATAACCAAGAGTTAAATTCCTATTCCATAATCTTCAGAAACATGTTAATGACTCTTACACTTTTGGTAAAATAAAAGGGTTTTTTATTATAGTTATCTCTTTTTCTTTTGTATACGAATTGCTCATTATACACTACACAATTACAAGATATATTTACTCAAAAAAATGGTTTAAATTAAATATCAAGTCATACAAAACCTACTTATACAAGGACGCATCAACAATTTTAAGAAAGATAACTATTATTCTACATTTATACTCACATTTTACTTAACCTAGAATGTATCATGCATGAAACCAATTAAAATAAATTAAGGAGGTAATATGGATTACTATTTCAATAAATGTTGAATAATTAATAAGAAATAATCTCTTAGAACTATGCATGTAATATGTGTAATCTTAAATACTTTGCAACATTATATATGCACTTGTTGGTTCTACACTATAGTTTTATTGAGTCATGAATGTTATTCTAATAGAATAAATAATATAAGCTTTTTTTTATGTGTCTTATATTATGTAGATGCACATAAGATACCCTTGACAAAACACAAATATTTCGGGAACCCACCAAAAAGCTTATTTAGAGGTTGATTACTAACAATAATAATTTAGAAAATAGTTCTATCCAGGAGAGCACTGAAAAGATTATGTGGGTGAGCCAAATATTATATAGAACTCCTTGTATAAATAAAAAAGTTTTCATATTCAAGTTATTTTTGTAGTGAGTTGTACGGAAACTCATCTCTCCAACTGTAGTTTCATAATAAAATATTACATATAAATATTTAAACATTTTTCTAATATATAACCCAAACATTTCTCCCTTTAATTTTATAATATCATTTTATTTCACATTAAGTATCTCAATATTATAAGAGAATTGTCTAACAACACATGCTTTAATTTTAATATCATCTCACCCAAACTCGGCTCTATACTTTATGAGCTTCCAAATGGGAAAATTCTCCAGTTTCAACACCAAAAAAGAGGCCTCATGCCACACCATAAATATATGAGCTCCCACCTCCAATACAAATGATATTGATAATTTGTATAACAACTCGGTTTGGGATCAAAATGTCTCTTGTGTGTGTGCAAGGGTGTGCATGACTAATTATGATAATACAATTTTGATATTTCTTTCAAGCTAACTAGATGCATGCAGAAAAAAATTACAAATTTCCAAACTATTCCATAAGAAGGCATGCAGAAAAAATTAACCTATTTCTTTTACATTCATTGAAACATATAAGTAGACAATCATTAAGCCATATACCCTCATGGTTAGTCAAACAATATGTTTTGAAAGACTACCTAAAGCTGTTATAGACCACACTCATTTGGCATCACAAAATTATATACACTGGATACACAGGTTATAGTCTTTATTTTCCAAAACCAGCACCCACAAATTCTTTCGTATAATATTTCTACGTAACAAAAATTCTGACCTATACTATTAATCTTGGAGTCTCACACTATCCTTTTTCCTTCTCAAGTTTCTCCTTTGATTTTCTAAAATGCAATTCTTTCCCAAAACTATCATAAGCTCACATAACATAACATCCTATCTCTTTTTGTTTCTTCCCATTCCCCATAAACAAGAAAATCCTAAAATCACACCTCACACAGATTTCATGCACAATTCCAAGTAAGAGTGGGATTAAAACAAACCATATCGTGCATGTTTCCAATCATCATGATAAGGCGTAAAAATGTTCAGTTTTATTTCATTTTTTTCTATATCATCATATTTCCTTAGCAATAATCATAGGCACACACTAAAAAACAATAAATCAATATAAAAATTAATTTTTACTAAGCTTTGATTTTATTTATATTTATTATATTATATATTTTATAACTTTATCTTATTTAATAATAATTATACATATATTTTTTAATTCACCACATAATTTAATAAAGAGTGGTTCTCATGCCCAAGTATTTTCATTACCACCAAAAATTTTATGCATGCATCATTTTACATTAAACAACAAGCACACATTCAAAACAAAGCATACGCATAGTGCAAATCACTCATGATGCACCTATATGATATGCAATTGAATGAGCTTCCATATACTCACGAGCCGATTTATCCTTTCCCACTTACCTTTTTCTGTTGACCTTCTTCTATCTGTTGAAGGAATGTACCTGGTACTACATGCAGAACAACCATGAGCAGAACCACATTCTAGAAGAAAAAAGGTAAGTATTGTAGACACCAAAACAACACCAATACGATTATGTGATTGCAAACACTGATCGCTTTGACAAACACAGCCCCCAGGGCAGCCCTCAGAGGTTAAACAGTGGTCCTAACCACTTTCATAGCAATTTTGTAAGGTCAAGAGGCAATTTGGCACATTCAGGCACTTTGCTTAGTATTCGTCTCACCCAGGGACGAATTCAAAATGGGATCCGTCTCACCCAGGGACGAATTCTGAAATCGTCTCTGGTCGGGACGAATTCCAAGTTTAACGGGCAAAAAGAAGAATGGCGCCAAGTGGCAGCCAAGGATAGTCAGTTGATGACTCCTGCCTCGCACGCGTGTGTGGGTGGACAGATAGGCCGTTAGAGGACTATCACAAGGGCAGTTATGAAATCCCAAGTCATGGAGGACTATCCTCCCTCATGGGAAGACATGACTGCCACATGGCACCTATGACCAACACATGGCGCTTATGCTTCCCTCTCAAAAGAGACCCCATGGGTCTATAAAAGGTGGGACTTTTCTCACCCAAAAGGACGGATTGGAGGCGATTTCAAGCAACGAAGTTATGTCCGATTGATTACCCACTTGCATCTTTTTGATTCACCTTCTCACATCCACTAATCTCTTTCGCAAGAGAGGTTATTGGGTGGCTTTTGGAAGCGTGGATCCAACCCAAATCCAACATTTGACCACCTTACACCACCAATTTGTAGACATCCCAATCCTAAGAGGTTTTGGGCCCATCCCTAGTGGATTGGCACCGAAATCAAGTGCCAACGGTGGGAGGCCCACTTGGGCACCCCCGCATTTTCTAAGTTTTATTCTAAAGCATTCTAGATTATTGGTTCATGTTGCATTTTACGTTATTCTATTTAGTGAACTCATAGCTTCAATTCCATAACATTTTGATCATATTTTATCATGCCTTTTGTCGCTTTGTTGTCCCACTAACTTGCAGGTGGCGACATCGAATTCTCGAGGATAGAGGCCAAATTGGGAGAATCCGACCATCTGGGTCATCCCAAAATGGCCCCAATTACATAACCCCTCTATTTGTAGGTGTTTTGGAGGTCTCAAGAGTCGACATTGGAGCAGGATCACTTCGGATTTTCCAACACAGTAGAATTCATCCCACCCAGGGACGAATAGCAGTCAGAATTCGTCCTGCCGAGGGACGAATTCCAGGTGAAGGCAGATTGGCCAGCTGTCTCGATGGCAATGGCCTTCTGGTAATGTCTTCTGACCTCTGTCAGAGTTTTTAGGTCATTTAGAGTCATTTTGTCTATCGATTTGGCTAATCATTTACATGCATCTTTCGTTAATTTTAGAGAACAAACACTTCTTATTTGCAGTAGGTGCTACTGACATCTTTGTTGTTTCTTTGTTCGTAGGAGGAGCAGTAGAGGTTAAGGACTCATCAACATCAGCGGCGGCATCATCTTGGCCCACCCATCTCAAGTGTGGGCACGCGGAAAGAGGAACCTTAAGTCTTGATTGTAATCAAATTCTTTTAACGCTCCTAGCCCCTGAAAAGGGAGGAGGCGTCTTTGTAACAGAGATCAAGAGAGTTTAATGAAAGGGTTGTGTTTTCTCCATTTGCTTGTATCTCATTTCAATGCGTCTCTTTCATTTCATGCATTCTACATTTTTAGGACTTAAGCGTATTTGATTTTGAATGCATCGCAATTAGTGTTTCCTTCGCCCGAAATCTCGTGCTTTCAGTGGCGATCACGGTGGGACCACTGTTCCCTGGTTTTTAAGATCACAAAAACTGATTAAATTTTTGTGTTTTGTGCTTGACAGGTACATTTTTTTGTTGCAGACTGTTATTCGTCTCTGACTGTGATGAATTCTTTACTATAATTCGTCTGACCCTGAGACGAATTCAAATTCGTCTCTGGCAGGGACGAATTCTGTTCTGAAATTCGTCTCACAGAGGGACGAATTCTTGCCTGTAGATTTTCAGAGCAGAAATTCAGAAGCAACCGGTCCAGGCAGAGAAGAGGTAGGGATTTTTATAATCTCTGTTAAATTTTCTGTTTCTATTTCTGTTTCTTTGATTGTTTTCATTTTATCTTGCATTGCTTAGGGAAAGTCATTTATGCTTGTTTCATTTTTGCTAAATAAAATGAATCCCACACACATCACGTGGTAAATTAAACCAAGGAGCTGGTCGTAAGACCCCAGCCCTTGAGCAAGACCAACGGTGGGTTCATCACCACCTTGGCTTAGCTTTGCATCCATTTCCCCGATTGTCACTATTGTTAGGCGTAAATCCTGACGAAAGCTGATCGAGTGTCGCTGGGGTGATTCCCATGCGCGCGAGGATAAGTCTTCTATGGTAGGTGTCATTAACAGGACAATCCCCCTTTCGTACCGCCTACGTACCATGTACCTTCTGCTCTCACGTACCTATAGTATCCCTCTCGTAAGGGTGGGTATATAGAGAGGTTGGTATATCGGCCTGGTTGGTATATTGAAGGGGCGACCATTTTGGGAGTTATATGAGCCTTCATTATGCATTTAAACGTTCTTCAAAAACATTCAAAAAACAAAACAAAACATCAAAATGCACTAAACCAGTTTAGGACACACCATTAATCCTTAAAAGAGATAATCACGGTTTGTGTATGTGTGTGTTCATTTCTGCTTAGTGTAGACAAAAAGAAAAATCATCATAAACGAGATAAAAATCTGCTTAGATAGTAGAGAGGCACCATAATGGTGTACACCCGTAGCCAAGCCCAATCAAGGGCAGAAGCTCCGGAAGGTACACAAGAAGTAGGCACAAGTCGCCTTCGCTTTAGTCCTGAGGACTTAGTCATACCCCCTTGGTGGTCTAGCCCACAAGAAGGTCCACGTCAAACCACATCAAAAAAGAATTATTGGGATCCCCCTCGGTGGGGTATGCCCATTCAAAATAGCCCCTTTCGGGAAGACGCTTTACATGTAGACCTTGATGTAAATAGAGAATCGCCTCTTGAGGTTAGACATGAGTGGCCACAATGCGATGAAGCGCTAGAGAGGCACACTATCCATTTGGAGGGACAACGTGGATATGGCGTCCCTTCTTTACCTCCCATCAGAATAGAAAGACAAAATCCAGAGCGCAGGGCTCCTTACACAGGGCGAGCTAACTCCGCCCGCCCCTTTCAAACCCATGAAAGGGAGTACGAGGAAAGCCATCGCATTCCTCAAGGACAACAAATAGCATGGGAACCTTGCATTTCTGCACCTGCTAGGTACCATGATCACACATCGAGGCCAGAGCCTCAAGTAAATGTCGCCTACCTCGACAGAGGGAAGCAACCCATTGAAATTTTAGATCATCAAGATCAAGGCAAACACATAGGAAAAACATTCAAGCCTCCTGAACAAAAGAGGGCAGACCAAGTTGACCCGGCAGTCGCCCAATATGCCTCTCACCAAGCCTGAATCTCGTAGCTTGAGCAAGGTCATCAGGAGTTAGAGTACTTATGCCACTTGAATAAAGAGTGCATGCAGCGCGAAGTGGATGAGTTACGCTATAAACTACCTGAGAGGGGGCCAACCCCTCGCACCCAAAGAGTCGAACAATATGAGAGGCATAATTTGTTGGTGCAGGACAGGTCTCCACGACCTCGTCAAGCTTTGCCTCCGAGACCTTATAGACCCGAGAGGGAGGCCACTCCTCGAAACAATGATGGGTACCCTCAGCAAGGACCCAATCAGGGTTATAGGTCTCGCCCAGAGACTCCTCAAGAATTTTATGAGGAGTATGAACCAGAAATAGAACATGCTGAAACTCCCCATCAAGGCAGGAGGGCTGCCATTCGGCCACCCCTCCATAGGCCTCCAGTCTCCCATAACTTACAACGGGAGCAAACAAGAGAGGAAGAAATAAAATCTTTCGATGCATACAAAGCGCTATTAGAGCGTTTGGAGTCTATGGAGACAAAAGCTTTTGGGCATCAAAAACCCACATTACGTCAACTCCGTAGTCATCCGGTGCATCCCTCAGTGCCCACACCTCTTTACCCCGAACATTTCAAGTTGCCTCAATTGGCAGTCTTTAAAGGTGAAGAGGACGCACAAGAACATGTTACAATATTTCTAAGCCAATGCTTCGGCATCCAAGATAATGACGCATTGTTGCTTAGGACATTCATAACCACATTCGCAGGCCCTACCTCGGATTGGTTCACACAATTACCCAAACATAGCATAAGCAACCTAGATCAATTAGTAGATGCGTTTCTTGAACGCTTTGCCTTCAACACAAGGAAGAAGGCATCACTGAGTGATCTGGCTAGCCTCAGGCAATTTGAGGAAGAAACAATGGCAGCATACGGGAATCGATGGAGAGCTTTGCTTTCTAAGTTACCCTACCGTCCCCCTATGTCTGATCTCACATAGATGTTCGCAAAAAGTTGCTTGAAATCGATCTCTGGGCTATTGCAGCTGCAGCAATACGCCAGCTTAGAAGAAGCTTTGGCGCAAGCCAGAGTTATAGAAGAGATCAAAATAGGCGAAGGCGTAATCGCCAAGCCTAAAAAGAAAGAGTGGAATAAAACCACTAAGACCAGGACAATGCAATCACAACACGCTACGGTTAACCAAGTTGCGATAAATGTCCCCAAGCCTGTGCAAGAAATGCAGCCCCAAAAGGCTAATTACCAGGCAGTGCCTCCTAGTTATGAAAAAGAAAATACAAGACAGGAGCAAAATCAGCAGCGTCGCCCTAGGCGACAATTCACCCCTTACACGGAGTCCAGGGACTCCTTATTTGATCGCTTGTCAGTGGCAAATTTACTCACCTTGCCATAAATCCAAACTATAGACCCTAACGCCCCCAAGCCTAAGGGATACAGAGAGGAATTGTATTGTAGATTCCATAGGTGCAGGGGACATGACTTAAATGGATGCTGGAAATTTAAAGGATTAATCCAAGATCTGATCGACAATAGAACATTGGCCGTGGACAACCCCATAGCGCCAAATAATCAACAAATGGGGGTATTCAAAGACCCTTTGCCTGCCCACGAGGCACAGGAAAAACCTCTCCAGATTAACAAGGTGCGATAGAATCTTCCCATGCAAGGATTTGTGGGAATGATTAGAATAGTGACAAGGAACAAAAAGTACCCAGCAGTTGCCCCCGAGGTAGCTACGAGGGAAGTTCCAACAACATCGCAGCCTCAACAACGCCCAACACAGTTGCCTCCGCCTAGACCCGAGGTCACGATACGGACCAAACTCACGCAGAGTTTGCGGACCACATCGGCTAGGCTTTCCATCTACGAGCTTATCCAACAGTCAGCACCTCATAGAGAAGCTCTTATGGAAATTTTAAAAACCATCGAATTACAGCCTCACGATGCAAATTCTTTCAACAACTTTGTGGGACATGTGAAACAATGTACGGAGCCGGTCATTACCTTCAGAGAAGATGAGGTCAAAATGATATCGAATGACATGGTAGATCCACCCCTGCATGTTATAGCGCGGGTCAACGGGATCCCGTACAAGAGTGTTGGTAGATATTGGCTCGTCCAGTAACATCATTACCACTGCAACACTAAAACATTTGAAGTTGCCAGCCTCTCACATCACAGCCTCCACATACACACTGCGAGCTTTCAACGATGCAATATGCTCGACAGTCGGCACAGTTGTTCTGCCTGTCCAAGTAGGACAAAAGACAATACCTAAATTATGCCATGTGTTGGAAGGCGAGATGGCTTACAATATACTGGTAGGGCGGCCTTGGATCAGGGACATGAAGTGTGTCCCTTCGATCGCTCACTAGTGCTTAAAGTATGCTTTTGAAGGAGAAATACATGTAGTCCCCATGGACTTAGAACCCTTCAAGTATTGCAATGCGATACAATTCATGCCTCAATCGACCCTCCCTTCAACGCATTTGGATTTCCAGTTAAATCCATCTAAACAGGGTCCGATACCTCAGGCACCACTGGTGACCAAATCAACAAAATCCCAGCCAGGTGAGTCTTCATCATCTGCTCCTTCATCATCAATGCCACCTGTCATGGCCAAAGAGAAGGACAAGGGAAAATAGATCATGGAAGAGGATCGGCCCTTAGAAGAAGGGTTGCCAACAATATCAATGGTATCAACAGAAGAAAAACCTCGCACAATGGAAGCAGAGACTCCTGACCCACCAAACATGGAATGGACTCAGGAAGGACTCCCGTTTCCTCCCACCAAATCATCAACAATCACTATTGAAATGGCCAGTACGGGCCTGGGGGAGTATTTAGTGCAGAATGTTGTGGCAACCCCCACATTGGAGTCAGTACAGGACGAGGGAAGACCTCGCCTTCCCATAGGGACAGTTGTTCCTCTAGGCTACCCACCAAACCAGAAAAATTTTGTGTATGGGGGCCTTGATCATGGTGTTGAACCATGCAAACAAAAGGAAGCAGACGAAGAGCCTTTTGTTGAAAATATCAACTATCTGTCAAACCCAAAATTTGCTCTAAGATATCTCGACCAATGCAATTGGCATGGATACGGGCTAGGCAGATATGAGCAAGGGATGCGAGTCCTTTGCCAACCAAGATATCAGATGCCATATGATAAGTCAGGAGTAGGGTTCAACCACCCCCTGCCCTTAGACATCTTGGTCAAAAATATGCAAGGCCTAGAAATAGGAAACAAGGGGGGATTGGCACCAGATCTTTATGCCAAAACTTGAGTGGTATGACATCGAGGCACTCCCTCGATCATCAAATCATTTTGTGGACACAATGGCCTCCTTGGGGTCACTAATTTCGTAAGACCTTTCTGGTGATATGACAACCATTCGAGTCAAAACCTTATCACAATCCGTGATGGAGCGTGTAAACTCTGACTTGACGTCAGGAATCCACATGATCCAGATCGAACCATCCTCGGATAAGTTCTTTCGAATCTGAGATCATATGAAACGTGCCAACTGGGGGTCCTTGTTTTCCCTTACTCCTATTAATAGCAACACAATGCTATTCTTACAAGTTCTATCCCATTCAGAGTTTGTTAGGGAAGAAATTCAAAAGGGATTGGCTGTTCATATTGTCGAGGTTTCAAATCAATAGGACTGGTATTTACACATTAGAGACTACCTCAAGTTAGGTAATCTTCCCCTTGGATTGACACACGCTGCAAAACAAACATTCAAGCAGAAAGCGGCTAAGTATGTCTTGATAGGAGACATTTTGTATCGTTGTAGCTATGAAGGAATTCTTCTTCTTGCTTGGACCAGCAAGAGTCCACTTGGGCAGTCGCCCAAGCACACGACGGTACATGCGGTGGCCACTTTAGTGGTATGGCCATTGCAAAGCGCATTCTTTACATGGGATATTATTGGCCATATTTAGAGCGAGATTGTTGTGCATATGTCAAGAAGTGCGTGAAGTGTCAACATCATGCCAATTTGATGCACGTACCTTCCCAGGCCTTGCAGGTAGTTCAGTCTGCTTGGCCATTTTAGCAATGGGGCTTAGATCTAATTGGAAATATCTCCCCTGCATCGTCAGGCCGTCACACGTTTATCATAATGGCCACAGAGTATTTTACCAAATGGGTGGAAGCAATTTCGCTAACCTCTACGACAGGACCCCGCATTGTGGAGTTCATCTTGCATAACATCATATGTCGTTTTGGTATTCCATCCAAAATAATCTCGAATAATGGGCCATCATTCAAGAACAAAGACGTGCGTGCTTTTACCACAAAGTACAAAATTCAGCATAGTTTTTCAACACCCTATTATCCGCAGGCAAATGGGCAAGCAGAGGCGTCAAAAAAAATGCTAGTTGCCATCCTTAAAAATATGGTCGCAGACAGTCATAAGGATTGGCACATACAAATCCCACTTTCCCTTTGGGCTTATCGCACTAGCATTCGGACGCCAACTGGGGCAACTCTGTTTTCGCTCGTGTATGGCTCAGAGGCAGTAATGCCTCTCAAGTTGGAAATTCCTTCCCTTCGCATATCAATGCAGGAGTTCTTCGATGATGATACTACATGACAGGCCCGATTAGACCAACTTACGTTGCTTGACGAACGACGCATTAATGCTCTCGAGCACTTACGTATCTATCAAGAGCGGCTTAAGAAAGCTTACAACATGAAAGTTCACCTAAGGGACTTTCGGGTTGGTGATTTGGTTTTGAAGGAAAACCAACATAACTCTAATTTGCCGTCCCACCTAAGGGACAAGTTTGCGGCAAATTGGTTAGGTCCATATGTTATTGATAGCAAAATAGGACCCGGGACATACCGGCTAGCTTCTCTTGATGGTATCAAGGAAACAGAACCCTTGAATATCAGTCATTTACGACCATTTCATATCTAAGAGAGCCAAAAAATCTCCAAGGATTATCGCAATCACTTGGTCAACCACAAAAGCTCCAAGGATTATCGCAATCACTTGGTCAACCACAAAAGCTCCAAGGATTATCGCAATCACTTGGTCACCTCAAAAAGCTCCAAGGATTATCGTAATCATTTGGTCACCCCAAAAGCTCCAAGGATTATCGCAATCACTTGGTCAACCCCAAAAGCTCCAAGGATTATCGCAATCAATTGGTCAAACCCCAAAAGCTCCAAGGATTATCGCAATCACTTGGTCACCCCAAATGCTCCAAGGATTATCGCAATCACTTGGTCACCCCAAAATGCTCCAAGTATTATCGCAATCACTTGGTCACCCCAAATGCTCCAAGGATTATCGCAATCACTTGGTCACCCCAAATGCTCCAAGGATTATCGCAATCGCTTGGTCACCCCAAAAGCTCCAAGGATTATCGTAATCACTTGGTCACCCCAAAAGCTCCAAGGATTATCGCAATCACTTGGTCAACCCAAAAAGCTCCAAGGATTATCGCAATCGCTTGGTCACCCCAAATGCTCCAAGGATTATCGCAATCTCTTGGTCACCCCAAAAGCTCCAAGGATTATCGCAATCACTTGGTCACCCCAAAAGCTCCAAGGATTATCGCAATCACTTGGTCACCACAAAATCTCCAAGGATTATCGCAATCACTTGGTCACCCAAAAAGCTCCAAGGATTATCGCAATCACTTGGTCACCCCAAAAAGCTCCAAGGATTATCGCAATCGCTTGGTCACCCCAAAAATGCCCCAAAGGATTCTCGAAATCCCTTGGTCACCATCAAGAAAATTCAAAAACAACAAAAATCATCAAAAACAACAAAAATTTTTGCATCTCATTTCTAGGCATACTCAAATTCATCAATAGAGAAGCTCTTCTCGCACCTCATATTCATATTCAAAAAAAATCAATCCATCAAAAATACAAAAATACATAGCTGCATCAAACCATTACATCCATACATTGCATATTTGTGGTCGTACAGGTCAAAGGCACCATAGGCTGTAATTGCTCTGCTAGTCCATCTTGTTCCCCACTGTTCCATTTCACAAAAACAACAAAAACACCATGCATTGCATTTACCACACTAGAGTCAGTGGTCTTTTAATGTATCAAGAGTTTTCATGATTCAATCATCATTTTGCTCTTTAGCCACGTAATGTACCAAGTCAGACAGATTTTACGAAGGTAGAGTTATACTTGAAATACACCTTGTTACGTAACATCCCAACACAAATAAAAACACATAAAACAATTCCTAAGTTGTGTGAACGAAAGATGAAACCTATAGGGTAATCCAAGTCACAATAAGCGAAACGGTTATCTTGCTCATCCCCCTGTGCGAATGACCCCAAGAATGCTGAGAGTTGGCAAAAGGACAAGCATCCTCCCTACCCAATTCCCTAAGAATCCCTAGTTCTCAATAGTTGCAAAACATCAAAAATTTGCAAAACGTCAAAAATCCAAATATTTGACATCCTACAGTGCACACATCAAACGACACAAACGATAGTGATTTTCGTCACTCCATATCCCCAATCCCTTGCTCAAAAGAAAAACAAATCAAAATAAACAGTGATCTTATCACTACAAATGAGCAAGTATCCCAATACAATTGAAGAAAAGAAGGGAGTTGAACTTGAATCCCTGGAACTCTCAAGCATTCTAACAGGTCATGAGGCAAGCCTCAATACCGGTTTGGTTGATAGCCTATCGGTAACTGGCAGTAAACTTCTCGCATGACGATATATCTGTCACATTAACTTGCGTACAGATCAATGTTTGCATGTGGATGAGCTAGCTTATGGCATCCTGGATAACATCGCAGATTAATCTAACTAAATACAACAAAGGAGTTAGTGGAGCTAATTAGGTGATCCTCAGTACAGGTTCGGTTGAAAGCCCATCTAGCACTGGCGGTATCCTGACAAATACCACATAAATGAACTCAATTGCACACACAAGGATGTGAAATAGCTTGGTCAAAAACAAGTCCGATTCATACCTTGTTCAAAAGTCTTGTAAGATAAAGTACAGTCGTGGCTAGTGAGTTAAAACCGTCTGAGTCTCAGAAAACCTTAGCTACATTTCTAAACCAACTGCGCTACTTTTCATCCTTACAATACCATCAGAAAATACAAAAAAAATAGAAAAACCACATGTATACATACAAAGTCATGCATCACAACAATCGCCTAAAAACAAAATAACGGAGTTCTAAACAGTCTATGGTGCCATAGCCAAACATCACAAATCCCATTCATCCATTTCATCTCTGCATATCACATATAAATCAAAAACATTTGCATTCATCATAGCATATGCATCCATCAAAATAAATCAACATGCATACATCCATATTCATCAACCATCATGCATAAGATCAAAGAAAATCAAAACAACAAAACAACAAAAAAATGCAACACAAACAAAAACATAGCAATAAGCATTGCCAGACACAAGTGCTCTTGCACTTAACCTCTTGGCATAGAAAAATTGATGTCGGGGTTTACATTGTCACTATCCTACTCTCTAAGAAGGCTACCATAGCCGGACCGCTCCACGGGAAGACGGATTGTCGACAATTTCACCCCCAAATGGCATCACAAATGGGTCAAAGCCCACTAAAAAACAACAAGAAAATCAAAACAACAAAAACAACAAATAAATGCAACACAAAAACAAACAGCAATAAGCATTTCCGGACACAAGTGCTCTTGCACTTAACCTCTTGGCATAGAAAATCGATGTCGGGGCTCAAATTGTCACTCTCCTACTCCCTAAGAAGGCAACCTTAGCCGGACCGCTCCATGGGAAGACGGACTTTTGACACTTTCACCCCATTATGGCATCACAAAAAGGGTCAACACCCACCAAAAATAGGTCAAATGTTGGAAAAATTGCACATGCTTAATGATAAACCATCTAAAGGCACCCTTGCACAAGTCATCTTGGGTCAAGCGACTCGTCACTTTTCTCACGAAGGTCATTCCCTCATCGATTCGTCGCTTGAGGGGGTAGTCACACTTAGTCACCAATCAACAATCACACACCCAATTAAGGAAAATGACATGCATTCAAAGAATCATTGACAAAGACAATTACGCTCCTGCTTGGGGCAATAAACAAGCAACAATCAAATTAATCAAACACTTGGCATTTCGTGAATCATGAACACAAGGTTCCCCTATGGATAAAAGGTTGCGCCCTTTGCCTAATCATGACTGATCAATGTCCAAGCTCAAGTCACACCTCACCAAAATAGGTTAATACTTGAAATCAAACTCCTTAGCTCGTCAGAAGCAAGGATTCAAGAATGCATGCCCTTTCCATGCTTGGGGCATCAAAAGTTGGTTAGGTTACCAAGAAACCCTAATCATTAGTGCTTTGGTTATCTATTTTTGCTCGGCGCTGCGCCATGCACAACGCATCCCAAAAAGGGGCATCTGTAGACACCAAAACAGCACCAATCCGATTATGTGATTGCAAACACTGATCGCTTTGACAAACATAGACCCCCGGGGCAGCCCTCAGAGGTCAAACAATGGTCCTAACCACTTTCATAGCAATTTTGTAAGGTCAAGAGGCAATTTGGCACATTCAGGCACTTTGCTCAGTATTCGTCTCACCCAGGGACGAATTCAAAATGGGATCCGTCTCACCCAGGGACGAATTCTGAATTCGTCTCTGGTCGGGACGAATTCCGAGTTTAACGGGCAAAAAGAAGAATGGCGCCAAGTGGCAGCCAAGGATAGTCAATTGATGACTCCTGCCTCGCACGCGTGTGTGGGTGGACAGATAGGCCGTTAGAGGACTGTCACAAGGGCAGTTATGAAAGCCCAAGTCATGGAGGACTCTCCTCCCTCATGGGAAGACAAGACTGCCACATGGCACCTATGACCAACACATGGCGCTTATGCTTCCCTCTCAAAAGAGACCCCATGGGTCTATAAAAGGTGGGACTTTTCTCACCCAAAAGGATGGATTGGAGGTGATTTCAAGCAACGAAGTGTTGTCCGATTGAATACCCACTTGCATCTTTTTGATTCACCTTCTCACATCCACTAATCTCTTTCGCAAGGGAGGTTATTGGGTGGCTTTTGGAAGCGTGGATCCAACCCAAATCCAACATTTGACCACCTTACACCACCAATTTGTAGACACCCCAATCCTAAGAGGTTTTGGGCCCATCCCTAGTGGATTGGCGCCAAAATCAAGTGCCAACGGTGGGAGGCCCACTTGGGCACCCCCGCATTTTCTAAGTTTTATTCTAAAAGCATTCTAGATTATTAGTTCATGTTGCATTTCATGTTATTCTATTTAGTTAACTCATAGCTTCAATTCCATAACATTTTGATCATATTTTATCATGCCTTTTGTCGCTTTGTTGTCCCACTAACTTGCAGGTGGCGACATCGAATTCCCGAGGATAGAGGCCAAATTGGGAGAATCCGACCATCTGGGTCGTCCCAAAATGGCCCCAATTACATAACCCCTCTGTTTGTAGGTGTTTTGGAGGTCTCGGGAGTCGACATTGGAGCAGGATCACTTCGGCTTTTCCAACACAGTAGAATTCGTCCCACCCAGGGACGAATAGCAGTCAGAATTCGTCCTGCCCAGGGACGAATTCTAGGTGAAGGCAGATTGGCCAGCTGTCTCGATGGCAACGGCCTTCTGGTGATGTTTTCTGGTCTCTGTCGAGTTTGCAGGTCATTTAGAGTCATTTTGTCTATCGATTTGGCTAATCATTTACATGCATCTTTCGTTAATTTTAGAGAACAAACACTTCTTATTTGCAGTAGGTGCTACTGACATCTTTGTTGTTTCTTTGTTCGTAGGAGGAGCAGCAGAGGTTAAGGACTCATCAACATCAGTGGCGGCATCATCTTGGCCCGCCCATCTCAAGTGTGGGCACGCGGAAAGAGGAACCTTAAGTCTTGATTGTAATCAAATTCTTTTAACGCTCCTAGCCCCTGAAAAGGGAGGAGGCATCTTTGTAACAGAGATCAAGAGAGTTTAATGAAAGGGCTGTGTTTTCTCCATTTGCTTGTATCTCATTTCAATGCGTCTCTTTCATTTCATGCATTCTACATTTTTAGGACTTAAGCGTATTTGATTTTGAATGCATCGCAATTAGTGTTTCCTTCGCCCGAAATCTCGTGCTTTCAAGTATAATTCACCAATTCATCTATAATAATTATTCGTGCTAAAAGAGCTTCACTAGAAATAAACACATTCCTTGTATTTTAATACATGATTAAACAAGTCTATATATATTCAATAATCCATCAATATACATATATTTCCACACATAAATCATTCAGTAATTCAAGCATGTTTATTTAATCAACACCACATAGTGTTCCATATTTGCATTCAATCATAATTCTATACATTAACCAAAATATATTAAAAAATAACTCTATTGAGTAGTCCAAATATACATCCACACGTATTTACATACACATCCATAAATCCACATAGTAATTAAAAATGTTCAAGTTTACTCAAATAAGAAAGGAAACTATTTCTTCATATTAGCCACATTCTCCCATGTGGCATTTCTATTTGAGTATTTATCCCATTGGACTTAATATTGATCAATGTCTCTTCTCCTCAAGCTCTTGGTATTAAAACCAAGCATTCTGAATCGACAAGCTTCAATTTTAGTGGGCCTAACATTCTGCAAACTGGAAACATCCCAAATGTGAGTGGGGTCAACAATGTACTTCCTAAGGAGGGACACATGGAAGACATCATGGATTTTTGATAAACTTGGTGGTAAAGCAAGTTGTAGGCTATAGGAATATTTTTCCTATAATTTCAAATGGATCCATAAATCTAGGGTCAATTTTAGAAGATTTAATAGAACTCCTTATAGGTTTCACCCTTAAAAACACTTTAGCATGCACATAGAATTCCCTTGGTGTTCTTTTGAGTTTTACGTAGCCCTTTTGGTGATCCACAACATCCTTAAGATTTTGGTAAAATCCTTTTAATTGCTTTTCCATTTCTTTCACAATTTATGACCCGATAACTACCTGATCCTTCAAAGTGTTCCAAGATAAGGGAGTCCTACACCTTCTCGCATACAGAGATTCAATTGGAGAAATACCTAGTGAATTCAACTAGGTATAGATAATCTTCCCATATAGTATGTTGGTCCATACAATACATTCACAAGATATCGTCAAGGACTTTATTCACTCTCTCAATTTGTCCATCTATCTTAGGGTGATAAGTTGATATGATATTATGTTTGGTATCCAATGCTTGATGCAAAGCTTATCAGAATTCCAAAGTAAAGAAAGAACTTCTATCTGACATTAAAACCTCTAGAAATCCATGTAGTTGCACTATCTCCCTGACAAACTTATTTGATATGGTAGGTGCATCATCTTAAACATTTCCAGGTATGAAATATGCAACCTTGGTTAACTTATCATTTATCACCAGTATTGCATCATGCCTAAATATGGTATTAGACAATCCAACCACAAAATCCATCGAAACAACCTACAATTTTTGTGAGGGAATATTGTGTGGGTACAAATACCTTGTTGGGTGTAAATTTTCTACTTTAAGTTTTTGACACTCCAAATATCTAGCCACAAAATCATTAATATTTTTTCATTCTTAGACAATAATAATCCTTTCATTTTTGCCTCACTTTGATGCATGAAATAAGGAGTATTACGTGCCTCCTTAAGAATAGTTTCTCTTCATCCACCCAAATTGGAACAACTAATTTATTTTTCAAGTACAATAAATCATCTCTATGTACAAAATCTATGTCCTTTTTCATCTTGACATTTCCTACAAAAATCATCATTTTGTTGCAATTCCTTAATCTAATCTACCAAATCATAATGATATTATGTCATTGTTGTGATATGTCCTCTCCTACTTAAGGTATCAACAATCTTGTTCTCCTTGTCCTTGATATGATGCTAAAATCATACTCTACTAGAAACTCCATACATCAATGCTATCTAGCATTCAACAAGGGTTGATTAAAGATGTACTTTAAAATTTGATGATCTATTTTGAGTTCAAAAGGTTTCCCCAACAAATAACACCTTCAAATATTAAGAGCGTGCATAAAAATTGTCAACTTTATATCATGAATGACATAGTTCATGTTATGTATTACATTTTTGTGATTCAAAGACAATGATCGCTTTATATTGGATAAGAACTCCTCCTAATACCTCAATAGATACATTGGTACACACTATAAATTTCTTGGTATGATCAGGTAACTAAAGAATTGGTTCAGTCATCAAACTCTCCTTTAGAATCTGGAAGGCTTCCTCACACTGATTTTTCCACTTCAAAGCCTTTCCCTTTATTTGGATATTAGTCATAGGTTGAGAAATTTTCAAGAAACCCTTGATAAAACATCTATAATAGCCTTCCAATCCCATAAAACTATGTATCTCAGTTTCATTAGTAGGGATCAACCAGATAACAATAGCTTCTATTTCCTTGGGATCAATAGTAATCCCATTAGTAAACACTATGTACCCCAAATATTGTATTTGATGAGTATAAATTTTATATTTTGATAGTTTCCCATACAATTAATTTCTCCTAAGAACCTCAAGTATAGTTCTCATATGTTGGTCATGCTCCTCCTTGTTCCAAGAGTAGATTAGTATGTCATAAAGGAAGCCGAGCACAAACTGATCTAGTTGCTCTTAAAAAATATTGTTCATGAGGTTCATTAATGAAGTATGGGTGTTAGTCAATCCAAAAGGTAGGATTGTAAACTCATAGTATCCATACCATATTCTAAAAGCAGTCTTATGTGTATCTTCTTCTTGAATTATCAACTGATGGTATCCTGATTTAAGATCAATTTTTGAGAAGAGGGTAGCTCCTTTCAACTGATAAAAAATATCATCTATCCTTGGCAATGAATACATATTCTTGATGGTAACTTTATTGAGCAATCCATATTCTATGCACAATCTTAAGGATCTATCTTTCTTCTTAATAAAAACAATAGGAGCATCCTATGGTGACATACTAGGATTAGTAAGTCCCTTCTCTAATAGATCCTAAAGCTATATCTTGAGCTCATGTAACTCTATGCTCTTAAGTAGAAGGGCCTATTTATCATAACTATAAGTTTAAAAGTCAACCTACTCTAAAAATCATTATGCTTTTCAATACTCATACACATTGAATTAATTGAAAGAAACTTCCATTTAAGAGTAACTAATATCTACTCTACTTAAATTTTATAGGAGTTAGATATTGTTTTAAAAAGAATAAATGGACTTAAAAAAAAAACACACATGAGTTTAATAATTTTAAGGATAGCCATATATTTTCCAAAATTATCTCCATGGTGTTTACTAGGTTAAAACTATTCAGCTTCCATGCACCAAGAAGGGAACGAACAATACTAAGTGATTCTCCATTATTTGTTATTTTTCTCCTTTGGAAGACAACAACATCTAATGGAGATGATTGGGTAACCTACTGAACAATCGATAATTAAATATTAGAGAATTGAGGTCAATCCTAACATTAATTTATTATTACGGATTTTAATAATTTTAAGGATGGACATATATTTTCTAAAATTATCTCCATAGTGTTTACTAGGTTAAAACTATTCAACTTCCATGCACTAATAACGACACAAAAAATACTAAGCTATTCTACATTATTTGTTATTACTCTCCTTTGGAATACAACAACATCTAATGTGGCTGATTGGGTAACCTCTTGAACAGTAAATAATTAAATATTAGAGAATTGAGGTCAAGCCTAACATTAATTTATTATTATATTATTTATTTTTAAATAATCATGGCCTAAAATTCTTCGAGTTCACCCATAACCAAGAGTTAAATTCCTATTCCATAAGCTTCAGAAACATGTTAATGACTCTTACACTTTTGGAAAATAAAAGGGTTTTATATTATAGTTATCTCTTTTTCTTTTGTATATGAATTGTTCATTATACACTACACAGTTACAAGATAGATTTAATTTCATTGAATTGGGATATCTCTACTGAACACAACAGTTTTAATTTAATATCAAGTCATACAAAACCTACTTATAAGAGGGTGCATCAACAATTTTAAGAAAGATAACTATTAGTCTACATTTATACTCACATTTTACTTAACCTGGAACGTATCATGCATGCAACCAATTGAAACAAATTAAGGAGGTAATATAGCTTACTATTTCAACAAATGTTGAATAATTAATAAGAAATAATCTCTTATAATTATGCATGTAATATTTCTAACCTTAAATACTTTGCAATATTATATATGCACTTTTAGCTTCTATGTTGTAGTTTTATTGAGTCGTGAATATTATTCTAATAGAATAAACAATATAAGCATTTTTTATGTATCTTATATTATGTAGATGCACATAAGATATCTGTGACAAAACACAAATATTTTGGTAACCCATCAAAAATCTTATTTAGAGGTCGATTACTAACAATAACAATTTAGAAAATAGTTCTATCTAGGATAGCATTGAAAATATTATCTAGGTGAGCCAAAAATTGTATAGAACTCCTTGTATAAATAAAAAAGGTTTCATATTCAAGTTCTTTTTGTAGTGAGTTGTACGGACACTCATCTCTCCAACTATAGTTTCATAATAAAATCTTACATGTAAATATTTAAAAATTGTTCTAATATACAACCCAAATATTTCTCCCTTTAATTTTATAACATCATTTTATTTCACATCAAGTATCTCAATATTATAAGAGAATTGTATAACAACACATGCTTTAATTTTAATATCATCTCATCCAAACTTGGCTCTATACTTTATGAGCTTCCAAATAGGAAAATTATCCAGTGTCAATACCAAAAACAAGATCTCATGCCACACCACAACCAAATAAACTCCCACCTCCAATACAACTGATATTGTTAATTTGCATAAAAACTCAGTTTGGGATTAAAATGTCTCTTGTGTGTGTGCAAGGGTGTGCATGACTAATTTTGATAATACAATTTTGACATTTCTTTCAAGCTAACTAGATGCATGGAGATAACAATTACCAATTTCCAAACTATTCCATAAGAAGGCATGGAGAGAAGATTAATCTATTTTCATTTCATTCTTTGAAACATATAAGGAGACAATCATTAAGCCATATACCCTCATGGTTATTCAAACAATATTTTTTTAAACACTACCTAAAGTTGTTATAGACCATACTCATTTGGTATCACAAAATTATATACACCGAATACCAAAGTGACAGGAAGATCAAGGCATTTGAGTGGTCAGTGTTGGCTAATTACATAATTTTTTTCAAAGTATCCAACTAAAAACTCATGTAATGGAAGTAATTTAACATCAACATAGAAACACTTTCACTTGATAGGAATAATTCATAAACAATTTCAAATTAAAGAAACCATTGCAAGTCATCCATCCATCCCTATATGCATTCTAGAATAATTATATTACAATACAGGTTATAGTCTTTATTTTCCAAAACAAGCACCCATCAATTATTTCATACAACATTGCTAAGTAACAAAAATTTTGACCTGTACTATTAATCCTGGAGTCTCACACTATCCTTTTTCCTTCTCGAGTTTATTCTTTGATTTTCTCAAATGCAATTCTTCCCCAAAAATATCATAACCTCCCATAACATAACATACTCTCTCTTTTTGTTTCTTTCCATTCCCCACAACTAAGAAAATCCCAAAATCACACCTCACACAGATTTCATGCACAATGCCAAGTAAGAGTGGGGTTAAAACAAACCATATCGTGCATGTTTCCAATCATCATGATAAGACATAAACAGGTTAGGTTTTATTTCATTTTTTTCTATATCATCCTATTTCCTTAGCAATAATCATAGGCACACACTAAAAAACAATAAATCAATATAAAAATTACTTTTTACTAAGCTCTGATTTTATTTTTATTTATTATATTATATATTTTATAATTTTATCTTATTTAATAATATGCATACAAATATTTTTTTAATTCACCACATAATTTAATAAAGAGTGGTTCTTATGCCCATGGTATTTTCATTACCACCAAATTTTTTATGCATGCATTATTTTACGTCAAACAATAAGCACACATTTAAAATAAAGCATACACATAGTACAAATCACTCACGATGCATCTATATGATATGCAATTAAATGAGCTTTCATATACTCACCAGTCGATTCATCCTTTCCCACTTAGATTTTTTTGTTGACCTTCTATCTATTGAAGGAATGTACCTGGTCCTACATGCACAACAACCATAAGCAGAACCATATTATAGAAGAAAAAATGTAAGTATAATTCACCAGTTCATCTATAATCATTAATGGTGCTAAAAGGTATATTATATCCTCCTTCAGTAGAAAAAAACACATTCATTGTATTTTAATACACGATTAAACAAGTCTATATATATATAAATATATATATATATATATATATTCAAGAATCCATCAATATACATATATTTCCACACATAAATCATTCACTAATTCAAGCATCTTTATTTAATCAATATCACGTAGTGTTCCATATTTATATTCAACCATAGATCCATACATTAACCAAAACATATTAAAAAATAACTCTATTGAGTAGTCCAAATATACATCCACATGTATTTACATATCCTAATTTAGTATTTTTGTTTTTTTATTGTTTCTATTTTAAGAATCTTGTGCTCTTTCACTTTCTCAGTTCATTCTTAAGAATACTTGTCACCTATAGAGTATTCTCTCGATGTTCTTTTAATGTCCACGTAGCTCTTTTGGTGGTCTATGTGCATCTTTTAGATTTTGCTAAAAAAAAATTAATTTATCTTCCATTTCTATTATAGTATATAGTCTGATCACTACCCTATCACCAGGATTATCCCATGACAAGGGAGTCCTACATCTTCTTTCGTACAAGGCTTCAAATGATGACATACTAGTGATGCATGATAACTTTAATTGTATGTAAACTCGACTAGGTATAGGTAATATTTCCATTAAATATGTTGATCCATACAATACATTCTCATCATATCTTCTAAGACCTGATTCACCCTCTCAGCCTATCCATTTGTCTCAAGGTGATAGGTTGAACTAATATTATGTTTTGTATGCAATGATTCATGCAAAGCCTACTAGAATTCTAAGGTAAAGTGAGAGTCTCTATTAGAGACTATGAACTTAGGAAAACCATGCAATCATACTATATCTCTAGAAAATTTACTCGCTATAGTAGGTGTATCATCCTATATATTCCTAGGAATAAAATATGCAACCTTGGTTAACTTATCTATTACTACCATGATTGCATCATGCGTGAACCTTATTTTAGGTAAACTGACTATAAATTCTATTGAAATAACCTACCATCTATGCGTAGGAATATTGTGTGGGTTTAAACAACCTATTGGGTGCAAGTGTTCTACTTTAAATTTTTGGTATTCCAAGCATCTTGCCACATAATCACTAATATAACTTTTCATTCATGACTAGTAATAAGTCTTCCTCAAGCCTTCGCGCATATTTACCCCACCCAAATGCACCAAATAAGGATTTTTATATGCCTCTTTAAGGATTTATTCTTTCAATCCACACAAATTGACACAAATAATTTATTGTTATAATACAAAAAATCATCCCTATGTACAAAATATGTACATTTTCCAATTTCTTGCTTTATTTGAGCTCGATATATCTTTTTGTTGTAAGTATTTAATCTTATCTATCAAATCATAATGATATTTCATCATTGTAGAAATAAAGGTGTCATAGAGAAGTATCACTCAACCTCACTCAACCAATTTTTTGCTATATTTTCATCGTCCCTTTCATCAAATTTGAAAATCACAACATTATTCATATTCTTGGCCAACTCAACTCCCACTCTAGCCCTACTAGTCTCTACGGCCTTGTTAGGTACTTCTTCCTATTGTAATAACCCTCCAAGATCTACTTTATTATATACCTAATTTGTCTACAAATATCAGATACTGCTAATGTATTTGTGGATGTAGGGACAGGTACTATTACTAATAGGAATAATTCAAAGGAAATAGGTATCCTCAGTGGGTAAAGAGGGTTTTTCGGTGTAAGGTAAGTCAAGGAAAATGATGAGTGGCAGAGTATTCACCGTTGATAGGGGTAAAAGAACCCTACTAGCAATGCATCATCCAGCGGTCCATATAGATGCATATCATGTAGTTGTACTGATAGGTATGCCTGTGTATATTTTCTTTTGGAATCTATTTTTAAAATATATATATATTATTAAAGGAATAATAATAAAAATATTTATAATATTAAAGAAAGTAAATAATGAAATAAATAATATAAAATATAAAATATTAATAAATAACAAAATATAATTATAAATAAAAAGAAAATGAAACAAAACCTTGTTACTTATTAAACAAGGCAATTGGAAAACATTGGGTATTAAATATTATTATGAATATTTGGGTTGTTGATCGTGGAAACAAGGTGGATTCCACATGGTAAGCTTCATATTGGAGGAATCATAAATGATCAACAGTTGTTAAGCAGAAAAATAACACTTATCTTCTTAAAAAAAAGGAAAAAGGGGAAGGAGGAAAAAAAGCATTGTCTTCTTGGAGTGAAGAAGTGAGGAGGATTTCTGAAAGAAGGAAAGGAAACAAGCACTTATTAGTAAGTGAATATTTTCTAGCAATTTTATTTGATAAATTAATGTCATGAAATAGTAGTAAACTGATTGTTAAAGGTGTTGGAAATTTTGTTATGTGGATATAAATTAATAAACTAGAGATGAACAAAATACATTCTGGTGCTTGTGATGGATTGCATACTATGTTGGATGTGAAATGATTGTATGCATGTAAAAATTTAGCTGCATGTCATCTTAATTTGGCTGCTCTGACCCTTGGAAGACACTAACAAACAATGGCATGAAATTCAAAGAAATATTGAAGACGAAAGCCAATTTTTTTCCTTGTTAAATTATTTGATAAACCATTTGTGTTCCGACACAAGATGTTGCACTCAATTTTTAAGAAGATTTGATTTTAAATCTTGATATTCTTGTGATTTAGCATCACAAAATTGTGAAACATGAGCTCTAAGGATATTTAGAATACCCAAAACAAATGTTAAATGTATTTTATCTATATTTTGAAGTATGGATGTTCTGAAAGAATTGCATGGCAACATTTTGAGAGTCTTTTAAAAAAAAAATGTAACCAGTTCTATTGTTTTCTTTAGAATGTATGAATGGACAAGAATACATGGTGAAATTTATTTCATATTTGTGGATTATACTTTAATTTTAATTTTAATATCATCTCACCCAAACTCGGATCTATAATTTATGAGATTCCAAATGGGAAAATTCTCCAATTTCAACACCAAAAAAGAGGCCTCATGCCACACCATAAACAGATGAGCTCCCACCTCCAATACAAATTATATTGATAATTTATAACAACTCAATTTGGTATCAAAATGTCTATTGTGTGTGTGCAAGGGTGTGCATGACTAATTATGATAATACAATTTTGATATTTATTTCAAGCTAACTAGATGCATGCAGAGAAAAATTACAAATTTCCAAACTATTCCATAAGAAGGCATGCAGACAAGATTAACCTATTTCCATTACATTCATTGAAACATATAAGTAGACAATCATTAAGCCATATACCCTCATGGTTAGTCAAACAATATGTTTTGAAAGACTACCTAAAGCTGTTATAGACCACACTCATTTGGCATCACAAAATTATATACACTGGATAAACAGGTTATAGTCTTTATTTTCCAAAACCAGCACCCACCAATTCTTTCATACAATATTTTTACGAAACAAAAATTCTGACCTATACTATTAATCTTGGAGTCTCACACTATCCTTTTTCATTCTCAAGTTTCTCCTTTGATTTTCTAAAATGCAATTCTTTCTCAAAAATATCATAACCTCCCATAACATAACATCCTCTCTCTTTTTGTTTCTTCCCATTCCTCACAAATAAGAAAATCCCAAAATCACACCTCACACAGATTTCATGCACAATGCCAAGTAAGAGTGGGATTAAAGCAAACCATATCGTGCATGTTTCCAATCATCATGATAAGACATAAAAAGGTTCAGATTTATTTCATTTAGTTCTATATCATCCTATTTCCTTAGCAATAATCATAGGCACACACTAAAAAACAATAAATCAATATAAAATTACTTTTTACTAAGATTTGATTTTATTTATATTTATTATATTATATATTTTCTATTTTTATCTTATTTAATAATAATTATACAGCTATTTTTTTAATTCACCACATAATTTAATAAAGAGTGGTTCTCATGCCCATGGTATTTTCATTACCACCAAAATTTTTATTCATGCATCATTTTACATTAAAAAAAAAGCACACATTCAAAACAAAACATATGCATAGTGCAAATCACTCACGATGCACCTATATGATATGCAATTGAATGAGCTTCCATATACTCACGAGCCGATTTATACTTTGCCACTTACCTTTTTCTATTGACCTTCTTCTATCTGTTGAAGGAATGTACCTGGTCCTACATGCACAACAACCATGAGCAGAACCACATTCTAGAAGAAAAAAGGTAAGTATAATTCACCAATTCATCTATAATAATTAATGGTGCTAAAAGGGTTGTTATATCCTCCTTCACTAGAAATAAACACATTCCTTGTATTTGTAGACACCAAAACAGCACCAATCTGATTATGTGACTGCAAACACTGATCGCATTGACACGCATAGCCTCCAGGGCAGCCATCAGAGGTCAAACAATGGTCCTAGCCACTCACACAGCAGTTTTGGAAGGCTAGAAAGCAATTTGGCACTTCCAGACAGTGTGCTTCAAATTTGCCTCACCCTCGAATGAAATTCAAACTTGAATTTGTTCCTATCAGGGATGAATTCAAATCCGTCTTGGGTCAGGATGAATTCCAATCCATCCCAGGGCAAGACGAATTCCAATCCATCCCAGGGTAGGACAAATTCCAATTTCAACGGGTAAAAATAAAATGCGCGACATGCGATAGTGGGAGTCAATTAATCACTACTCCCTCCTTGCATGCGTAAGTGGGCTGATGAAGGACTGTCATGAGGGCAGGCCAGACATGAATAATCTCCCCCATCACGCACAAGCATGGCCCCAACTGACATCCTTACAGGCCCATACAAACTGCACCTTAGAGGCTTATAAATGAAGGATCCTTCTCACCCAAACGGGAGAGAGAGGAGAAGCATTCAGAGCCACGGAATGCTGCCAGTTTACCACCATACATTTTTGCTTTGATTCACTTCTCTCATCCTTGATCTCTTCTGCAATGGAGGTCACTGGGTGGATATTGGAAGCATGCATCTGGATCTAAGGATCCATCCATTCATCGAAAATACTCTGTGTTTTGCTACTGTTCTTCTTGCATTCGAGTTTATGCATTTTGAATAAGCTACCCGGAGGAGTGGAGAAGAGACATTTTGCGCAGTATTTTTGACTATTTTTGTGCAAGTCAATTCGTCCCTGCCCGGGACGAATCCCAATTCAATACAATCTAATTTGTCCCTGCCCAATATGAATCCCATTTGCTTACATTTGAATTCATCCTTGCCCAGGATGAATCCCATCTACTGTAGGTATATTCATTTCTACCTTGGACAAATCTTGTTTTGTGACAGTCGTACTCGTCCCGACCCGGGATGAATATCGATTTACGAAGAGTTTACTGACTGTTTCAATCACAGTAGTCTCCTGGTTATGTTCTCTTGCTCCTATGAAATTTGTAGCCTATTTTGATTCAGTTAGATCATCTTTTATTTCGTTTCATGCATGCATCTTCCATTCGCTTTAGAGATTAAACACTTCAATCTTTGCAACAAGTGCTACTAACATTTTTGTTGTTTCTTTGAATGTAGGAGGAGCGGCAAGGATCTAAGATTCATCAGCACAAGCGGCGGCAACACCTTGGCCCGCCCATTTTACATGTGGGCACGCGGAAGAAGGATCACCAGTCTCCCTTGTAACCAAAACTATGTTAACGCTCCTAGCCCCTAAAAGGGCAGGAGACATCTCTGTAACCAATATTGAAAGAGAATAAATACAAATAGGCTATGTTTCCTATATTTCTTTCATTTCGTTTTGAGACATTTATGTTCCTCCTTTCATGCATCGTAATTTGTAGGATTTAAGAGTTAGTTTTGTTTCGGATATATTACATTGGTTTTCCTTTCAAACTTTTAGAATCTCATGTTTTTAGTGGCGATCACGATGGGATCATTTGTTTATCCTAGATTCAATCGTGCAAACAAATCTGTGTAATGGTCCATATCACCAAAAGACGACTGACTATGTCCCCGCTCCTCTGACCAATACCATAATGTCGCATACCCAATATCCCGGTCTACCATATTAGCCTACGTCATCCACGGTAGCCCTATCAGTTGATCCACTGCTATATGCTGCTAGGCCCAGTTTTGTAACAAAAAACTACAGCTGATCCCCTTTCGCCTCCGACAACGGACCTCATACAACTCACTATACAACTGAGCCAAAAGTGTCTGCCCCCATCTCATAATCAAAGGCTCAGTCACAGGGCACTCCACTAACTGCAACACCACTTCTAGTAGGTTCCACGAGAACCTCGTCCCTGAGGAGTCTGGCAGCAACATGTTAGAAATAAGGCTCATAAGAAATGCCTGCCTTGCTCCCAACACTCCCTTCTCATACCACCACCACACTAGAATCTCCCCAATCTGACAATCAAGCTCAGCCCTCTCCAACGGGCTCTCCCCATCCACGTCCTCCACATGCCCAAAGCAACGGGTCAGTATGGCTATCCTCTGATCTCGCGGCGTAGTCCGGATCAGCATCCCGTCTATCGAAATCCATAGGATCTAATAGATATCCTCCAAGGTCACCGTCATCTCCCCTATTGGGAGATGGAAGGTATTTTTCCGTGAATCCCACAGACTAATCAAGGCTGTCAAGTAAGCCCAATCTCCCACAATGGGCTCCAATAGAGCCACATGCTTAAGACCTAAGGCATCAAGCCACTCCCAATCCTGCGCTGTCAGTGCCCCTCGGGTGTAAGAGAACACAGTCGGCACCCGATATCGACTCTTCACCACCTGCACATCACAGAAGATAAACACATCAACAACATAAACCAAACCAACATCACATGTACAAAATTGCATCAATATACAGCAACACCATTCATCCACATGTGCAAAAACAAAAACAAAAAAAAATTAGTTCTCTAGAGTTTTTAATTCTAGTGTTAACTGACAAAAACAAAGTTGTACTTTAAAAACAAAAACAAAAAAATAGTTCTCTAGAGTTTTTAATTCTAGGGTTAACTGACAAAAACAAAGTTGTACTTTAAAAACAAAAACAAAAAAACAGTTCTCTAAAGTTCTTAATTCTAGGGTTACCTGACAAAAACAATGTTGTACTTTAAAAACAAAAAACAAAATTTTGACTTGGTCTACCTACGGTTTTTAACCTAAGTTAACCAGTCAAAACACAAAAAAACATGCATCTATTCTAATCTAGGGTTTCATTTAACTCAAAAAAAAAAAAAAAAAACAAAAACAAAAATTTTAACTTGATCCACCTACGGTTTTAACCTAAGTTAACCAGTTAAAACACAAAAAAAAATCATCCATTCTCATCTAGGGTTTTATTTAACTCCAAAAACACAACAAAATTTTGACTTGCTCTACCTACGGTTTTTAACCTAAGTTAACCAGTTAAAACACAAAAAAAAAAAAAAATCCGCCCATTCTAAATCTAGGGTTTTATTTAGTTCCAAAAACACAATAAAATTTTGACAGGGTCTACCTACGTTTTTTTTAACCTAACTTACCCAGTTAAAAACACAAAAAACAATCCATCCATTCTAAATCTAGGGTTTTATTTAATTCCAAAAACACAACAAAATTTTGACTTGGTCTACCTACGGTTTTTAACCTAAGTTAACCAGTTAAAACACAAAAAAAAAAATGCATCTATTCTAATTTAGGGTTTTATTTAACTCCAAAAAAAAAAAACACAAAATTTTGACATGGTCTACCTACGGTTTTAACCTAAGTTAACCAGTTAAAACACAAAAAAAAATCATCCATTCTCATCTAGGGTTTTATTTAACTCCAAAAACACAACAAAATTTTGACTTGGTCTACCTACGGTTTTTAACCTAAGTTAACCAGTTAAAACACACAAAAAAAAAAAAAATCCATCCATTCTAAATCTAGGGTTTTATTTAACTCCAAAAACACAACAAAATTTTGACAGGGTCTACCTACGGTTTTTTTAACCTAAGTTACCCAGTTAAAAACACAAAAAAAAAATCCATCCATTCTAAATCTAGGGTTTTATTTAACTCCAAAAACACAACAAAATTTTGACAGGGTCTACCTATTGTTTTTAACCTAAGTTAACCAGTTAAAACACACAAAAAAAAAAACATGCATCTATTCTAATTTAGGGTTTTATTTAACTCCAAAAAAAAAAACACAAAATTTTGACATGGTATACCTACGGTTTTAACCTAAGTTAACCAGTTAAAACATAAAAAAAAAATTCATGCATTGTCATTTAGCGTTTCATTTAACTCGAAACACAATCTAAGTTTTAATCTAGGTTCAAATCTAGGTTTTAATCTCAGTTTCAACTTAAGTTTTAACCTCAAGTTTAATCTAGGTTTCCCTCCATGTTTAAGATGGTTTACTGCCAGGTTCCAGTTTAGTGTTCAACAGGGTTTTTCAATCCATTCATTTACCTTTAAATTCCTTAATTAGGGTTTCGTTTTTAACACAAAAAAAAACACACTAAAAATCAAAGTACAATTTTTTTAACACACAATAAAAATAAAATAAGAGTAGCGAGGGCACTTACTGGTCTCACCTCAGCTCCTCCGCTTGATGAACCGATATATGCACTCATGGTGGTTCGACAATCTGGCAGTGCTTCGCTTCGTAAAATCTCTCTCCTCCTCCTCAGAGCTCCGAACACCAGCAAAATCGAATGCAAATGAGCCCAAAACCCTATTTTTGAATTTAAATAGACCTTCTTGGCATGAATTCGTTCCTTCCTAGGATGAGTGCTCTAGTTATCATTTGTCTCACCCAGGGATGAATTCTAAACAGGAATTCGTCCCATCCTGGGACGAATTCAGAGCAAAAAAATCAAAAAACACAAAAAATAGCAGAAAATACTCCAAAAACATGCAATAAAAGTGCTGAACAAAGACACCTCCATGCATGATGTGTTGGACATAAAAAACTGATGTCAGGGCCACAAATTGTCACTATCCTACTCCCTAAGAAGGCTTCCATAGCCGGACTACTCCTCAGGAGGACCGATTCTAGCTAATTTTTCCCCCAAAACGCATCACAAAATAGTAATAAAAGCATCGAACGAAAGCACATTCGTGCCTGATATTCTTGGCATGCAAAACTGATGTTGGGGTCACAAATTGTCACTATCCTACTTCCCAAGAAGGCTATCATAGCCGGACTGGTCCCCGGGAGGATGGATTTTCGCCAATCTCATCCCCAAGTAATGTCGCCAAAAGGGTTCCAACCCACCAAAAATAGGTCCAAATGTCAAAAAACTACTTACGCATTCAATGGAAAACATCTGAAGGCACCCTCACCTAAGTCATCTTGGGTCAAGCAACTGATCGCTTTTCTCATGGTAGTCATTCCCTCATCGATTCGTCGCTTAAGGGAGTAGTCATTCCCTTTGCCTATTTCATGACTGATCAATGTCTAAGCTCAAGTCACACCTCACCAAAATAGGTTAACACTTGAAATCAAATTCCTTAGCTCGTCAGAGGCAATGATTCATGAATGCATGCCATTTCCATGCTTGGGGAATCACAAGTTGGTTAGGTTACTAAGAAACCCTAATCATTAGTGCTTTGGTTATCTATTTTTTCTCAGCATTGCGTCACCCGTAGCGCTTTCCAAAAAGGGGCATCTATAGAAACCAAAACAACACCAATTCGATTATGTGACTGCAAACACTGATCGCATTGACATGCACAGCCTCCAGGGCAGCCCTTAGAGGTCAAACAGTGGTCCTAGCCACTCACACAACAGTTTTGGAAGGCTAGAAAGCAATTTGGCACTTCTAGACACTGTGCTTCAAATCTGCCTCACCCCAAAACGAAATTCAAACCTGAATTCGTTCCTATTAGGGATGAATTGAAATCCATCCCAGGTTAGGACAAATTCAAATCCATCCTGGGTTAGGACGAATTCCAATCTATCCAAGGGCAAGACGAATTCCAATCCGTCCCAGGCTAGGACGAATTCCAGTTTCAACGGACAAAAATAAAATGCATGACATGCGATAGTGGGAGTCAGTTAATCACTAATCCTAGCCTTGCATGCACGTAAGTGGGCTTATGGAGGACTGTCATGACGGCAGGCCAGACATGAAGAATTTCCCCCATCATGCACAACCATGGCCCCAACTGACATCCTTACAGGCCCATACAAACTGCACCCCGGAGGCTTATAAATGAAGGAGCTTTCTCACCCAAATGGGAGAGAGAGGAGAAGCATTCAGAGCCATGGAGTGCTGCTAGTTTACCACCATACATTTTTCCTTTGATTCACTTATCTCATCCTTGATCTCTTCTACAAGGGAGGTCACTGGGTGGATATTGGAAGCATGCATCCGGATCTAAGGATCCATCCATTTGCCAAAAATACTCTGTGTTTTGCTACCATTCTTCTTGCATTCGAGTTTATGCATTTTGAATAGGCTACCCGGAGGAGCGGAGACGAGACATTTTGCATAGTATTTTTGACTGTTTTCGTGCAGGTCAATTCATCCCTTCCCGGGATGAATCCCAATTCAATACATTCTAATTCGTCCCTACCCAGGACGAATCCCATTTGCTTACAGTTGAATTCATCCCTACCTAGGACGAATCCCATCTACTACAGGTGTATTCATCTCTGCCCAGGACGAATCCCATTTTGTGACAGTTTTACTCATCCCGACCCGGGACGAATATCAATTTACGGAGAGTTTACTGACTATTTTAATCATGGTAGTCTCTTGGTTATGTTATCTTGCTCCTATGAAATTTGTAGCCTGTTTTGATTCAATTAGGTCATCTTTTATTCCATTTCATGCATGCATATTCCATTCGCTTTAGAGATTAAACACTTCAATCTTTGCAACAGGTGCTACTAATGGTTTTGTTGTTTCTTTGAACATAGGAGGAGCAGCAAGGATCTAAGATTCATCAGCACAAGCAGCGGCAACATCTTGGCCAGCCCATTTTACATGTGGGCATGCGGAAGAAGGATCACTAGTCTCCCTTGTAACCGAAACTATGTTAACGCTCCTAGCCCCTAAAAAGGTGGGAGACGTCTCTGTAACCGATATTGAGAGAGAATAAATACAAAAGGGCTGTGCTTCCTATATTTCTTTCATTTCATTTCGAGTCATTTCTTTTCCTCCTTTCATGCATTATAATTAGTAGGATTTAAGCGTTAGTTTTGTTTCAAATATATTGCATTGGTTTTCCTTTCAAAATTTCGGAATCTCGTGTTTTCAGTATTTTAATACATGGTTAAACAAGTCTATATATTCAATAATCCATCAATATACATATATTTCCACACATAAATCATTCAGTAATTCAAGCATGTTTATTTAATCAACACCACATAGTGTTCCATATTTACTTTCAATCATAATTCTATACATTAACCAAAATATATTAAAAAATAACTCTATTGAGTAGTCCAGATATACATCCACACGTATTTACATACACATCCATAAATCCACATAGTAATTAAAAATGTTCAAGTTTACTCAAACAAGAAAGGAAACTATTTCTTCATATTAGCCACATTCTCCCATGTGGCATTTCTATTTGTATTGGTCCCATTGGAATTAATATTGATCAATATCTCTTCTCCTCAAGCTCTTGGTATTAAAACCAAGCATTCTGAATCGACAAGCTTCAATTTTAGTGGGCCTAACATTCTGCAAATTGGAAACATCCCAAATGTGAATGGGGTCAACAATGTACTTCCTAAGGAGGGACACATGGAAGACATCATGTATTTTTGATAAAATTGGTGGTAAAGCAAGTTGTAGGCTATAGGACTAATTTTTCTTGTAATTTCAAATGGATCCATAAATCTAGGGTCAATTTTAGAAGATTTAATAGAACTCCTTATAGGTTTCATTCTTAAAAACACTTTAGCATCCAGATAGAATTCCCTTGGTGTTCTTTTGAGTTTTACATATCCCTTTTGGTGATCCACAACCTCCTTAAGATTTTGGTAAAATCCTTTTAATTGCTCTTACATTTCTTTCACAAATTCTGACCCGATCACTACCTAATCCTCCAAAGTGTTCCAAGATAAGGGAGTCCTAAACCTTCTCGCATATAGAGATTCAATTGGAGAAATACCTAGTTAATTCAACTAGGTATAGATAATCTTCCCATATAGTATGTCGGTCCATACAATACATTCACAAGATATCCTCAAGGATCTTATTCACTCTCTCAATTTGTCCATCTATCTTAGGGTGATAAGTTGATATGATATTATGTTTGGCATCAAATGCTTGATGCAAAGCTTATCAGAATTCTAAAGTAAAGCAAGAACTTCTATCTGATATTATAACCTCTAGAAATCCATGTAGTTGCACTATCTCCCTGACAAAATTATTTGATATGGTAGGTGCATCATCTTAAACATTTCCAGGTATGAAATATGAAACCTTGGTTAAATTATCACTTATCACCAGTATTGCATCATGCCTAAATATGGTATTAGATAATCCAACCACAAAATCCATCGAAACAACCAACAATTTTTGTGAGGGAATATTGTGTGGGTACAAATACCTTATTGGGTGTAAATATTCTACTTTAATTTTTTGACACTACAAATATCTAGCCAAAAAATCATTAATATTTTTTCATTCTTAGATAATAATAATCCTTTCATTTTTGCCTCACTTTGATGCATGAAATAAGAAGTATTATGTGCCTCCTTAAGAATAGTTTCTCTTCATCCACCCAAATTGGAACAACTAATTTATTTTTGAAGTACAATAAATCATCTCTATGTACAAAATTTATGTCCTTTTCCATCTTGACATTTCCTACAAAAATCATCATTTTGTTGCAATTCTTTAATCTAATCTACCAAATCATAATGATATTATGTCATTTTTGTGATATGTCCTCTCCTACTTAAGGTATCAATAATCTTGTTCTCCTTGTCCTTGATATGATGCTAAAATCATAATCTATAAGAAACTCCATACGTCAGTGCTATCTAGCATTCAACAAGGGTTGATTAAAGATGTACTTTAAAATATGATGATCTATTTTGATTTCAAAAGGTTGTCCCAACAAATAATACCTTCAAATATTAAGAGCGTGCATAAAAATTGCCAACTTTATATCATGAATGACATAGTTCATGTTATGTATTACATTTTTGTGATTCAAAGACAATGATCGCTTTGTTAGGAGTAGAAGCAATCAAATATATGCATTGATAATAGCCAAGTATATATTACAATGCATAGACATATAATAGCCTAGATAGAGTATGCGTACAATAGCCTAGGTAGAGCTAATCATGCTAACAATTAACAAAATAATACTAACAAATAATATTCGTTAATAATTAGATATTAACGAATATCTAATCTAGGGAGATAACCAAACTAACCAAATGAGGTAATATAATAGTTACCATAGAATAGTAACTCTAACATCCCCCCTTATTACATTATTTGGGTAATAATATAACTACTAGCTACACTATCATCCCCCCATACAACAATATTTGGGTAAAGTATATAACTGTCCCAATACAATGAAGGAGATGTTGATCTGCTGGTTCTTTGCTCTGTCACAGTGCTCTGGTTGCTCCTAAGCAAAAAATGGCTCATTCCTCGCTTTGTCTTCATGTCAACAAATGTCCTTATGGTAATCATATCATCCAACCAAATTTGCATGGGTAACCAGCCACTGCAATCACTGGGTGTAGTAGAATAGATCACTTCATACAAGGTTCATTCATTTACAATATGAATTTGCAAAAAATAATGTAGTTAAGGTGTCGGTCGTTGCCAAAAATGCACACTTATAAGTTCCCCCATTTTTGTTGCAAAACATAGTGTAATTAATTTCTGAAGGAAGTGTGACTAAGGTGTCGATCAAAGCCGAAAATGCACCCTTATAAGTCATCTTCCCTATTTACAAAAATCAGTGAAGAAAAGAAATGAATATCCCCCCTCAATTGCAAAAAGTGTGCAACGCAAGAGTGTTGTGAAGGATTTTACAAATATTGCCTCCTAGACAATGTTACATCACAAAAAATCGCTCCTCTTGTTACAAGTACTTCAAACACCCAAATTTTGCTATTTATGAAGCCTAAAAGAGGTACAAGCACCCCTTATTGCAAGGTCTTCAAACAAAATACTTATGCTATTTATGAAGCCTAAAAGAAGAGAGAGAGAAGATGGTTTTTTTGCCGAAGGGACACATGTGTTTTCCCTCTACAAAATTGTTTTAGCAATTTAGCACTCCTTGTGCTATATTTGAACCAGAAACATAATCAGAATGAGACACTTCACTAGAAATATGGCTTCTGTGATGTGCCTTTGGCATTTTAGTTTTTCTTGTTTTGAAACCAACACTGAATGGTGTCTTGGTTGTCATTTTTACAATTTGTGCAAAACTATGCTTTCTAGGCAATTTGATCAAAAAAGTTCACCAGTTTTTCCTTTCTTATTGTAAGTACTTCAAGCATGATTGCTATTAGGAAGTCTAAAATAAAAGTTTTAATGTTGATGACTTGGACTTTTATGATTGCCTTTACAAGTTTTATTTCCCTCTTATCAAAATCTATGTTTGAAGGAAGAAAGGAATTATCCCCTTTTAGTGCAAAGGATTGCAACTTTTAAGGTTCCTTTTTTTTTTTTTTTAAACTTGTTCTTTCTTTTGATTACCCTAAAAGAGTATCAAAATATAATTCACTCAAACAAATATTTAATGGCACCTACCTTAACTCCCTTCAAGAAGGATGAAAAGTTTGAGGAAATTAAGCCAAACAAATAAGAGTGAATTAGAGGTTTTGTTGATTTAGGAGAGAATATCAGGTAATTGTGGCTTTAAATCTGTGCAAGGATTTACACAAATTTGTGAAATTTTGGGGTTTTGTGTGTTCTTGATTCTATGACTTATAATTGCAAAAAAAATAATGCAATAATCAAACAAGAATGCCCACAAAATTCTTATCACTTAGGTGTCGGATGCAATCGAAAATGCACCTAATTTGCCAATAAAGGTGTCGAGTTAAATTGAAAATGCACCTTTAAATTTTTGCAACAAAATGTGTGTTTTGTGTTGTGCAAAAAAAATGATATTTTCATGTCTCCTCCTTTGTTTTCAAATTTTGCAAAAGAAGTACAATGTTGTCTTCCCCCTCTATGTTGCAAAATTAACAATTTTGAGCACTCCTTCCAAGACAAGTCAACACATGACCCACTTTTGGAAGGCTTCCAGAACTAGTCGACACACGACTTAGTTTTTGATGGACCCAAGGCTTTAAATTCGTCTCAATTTTGCAAAAGGAAAGTGCAATTTTATGTCTTATATCCCCCCTTGGAGAAAACAAATGCACACTTTGCCTTTGAATATTACAAAATTTTAGGTCTCCTTATTTTCAAAATTGCAATAAAGAATCAATTGTTTTTATTTTATCCTTATTTGAAATGTGCAAAATAAACAAGGTGTTGAGAAGAGAGTAAGGGTTTTCTAATTTGCAAAGAAAATATAGGTGCTATTCCTTGTCTTATATCTCCCTTTTGTGGAGAAAACAAAAGCTCCTTCTTTGAATTTCAATATTGCAAAAAAAATTCCCTTAAATTTCAATTTTAATGTATAAATCTAATGAGTTCTAGCTTAATTTAAATTAATAATAAAATTAATTTATATAAAAAAAATCACTTTTAATAAATAAATTAAAAAAAATATTTTTATATATAAAAAAATTAAATTATTAAAAAAATAAACTAAAAAAAAAATTAAAAAAATACAAAAAAAAAATTACCTTGGCCCCTTTGGTGGTGCGTTGGAGCAAAAAAAAATATGGCCCCGATGGGGGTCGAACTCCCAACCTGCCCCGTCGGGAGCCTTAGCTTTGGGTCCCCTCATCGGTCGGGCTAGCAAGCCCGACAGGTTATGGAGGGGACCACCTTCTATTAGAAGGCTTTCCCGCCTTCGGGCGAGAAATTTTTGAATGTGGGACTTTTAGTCCAACATTAAAGAGGAGGTGTTTGCCTTACCTGGATAAAAGGTGAGGCACACCCCTCATTAGTTGACTGCCTTCGGGTAGTCAACACGCGGGCAGTCCCTTTTTTGATGCGGCCACGTGTTGCAGCAAAGTGTCAGGTGGCACGTGGCCCATCTGCCACATGTTGCCCACATGTCAGGTCCAGTCCAGGTGGTGCATGCCACGTGTCATGTCTGAGTCCAGTGGTTGTCCGCCATGTGTCGTGTTTAGTCCGAGTTTAGTGGTTGTCCACCACGTATCATGTCTGGTCTAGGTCTAGTGGTTGTCTGCCATGTTAGTGCCTCGGGATCTATTCTTGAGGTAGCGTCTAGCCACCACATGTCTCTAGATGAGTGGTTTGAGTTAGTGCCTCAGGATCTGTGCTCGATTGCACATGGGTGCCAGCTGTAATTTGTCCTTAGGATTTGTGCCTGAGAGTTTGTCGATAAATCTTGTCAGATCTGGCGGAGGGCATGCCTACCCTCGTTGACCGATCCAAGCCATCGAGAGTTGACAGGGGGGGTCCCCTTGTCAAGGTTTATCAGACCCAAGGGCACTCCTGCCCTCGGGTTCGGGTTCAGTCCATGCCTGGGATGGCGTGCCTGCCCTCCTAACTGTGTGCTGGACCCATGAGGATAGTAGTAGCGGCCATCGGTGATCGAAGGGCGCTCCTGTCCTCATAGATCTCGGTGGTCAGATATCTATCGTCGGTTGTCAGAGGGCTTGCTCTGGTGTTTGGTCGTTTTGAGGCTATCAGAGGTCGTAGGAGGGCACCCTGCCTTATGTTGGCCTGTCAGGCCTGACAGTAGAATGTTGTCGGGTCTACAGGCTGTCTCTTGTGGTGGCCTGGTGATGTGGGCTTGCGGGCCCTCTCCTATGGCCGCCCAGAGATGTGGGCCTATGAATCTTCCTAGGGATCCATGTAGGTATTGAGGGCCAATAGGGCCCTCGAAGACCATGCCAGGTTCGGGTCAGTTCTGCTGTAGCCAAATCAGCTCGCAGCTTGCATTAGATCTGCAGCCAGCTCTCGACAAAAATTTGCCCAAGTGTCCAGGTCCCCACACGGCTTTTTGATTACGAATGAGCCTCAAGCCACATAGGCTCTGATACCATGTTAGGAGTAGAAGCAATCAAAGATATGCATTGATAATAGCCAAGTATATATTACAATGCATAGGCTTAGAATAGCCTAGATAGAGTAGGCATAGAATAGCCTAGGTAGAGCTAATCACGCTAACAACTAACAAAATAATACTAACAAATAATATTCGTTAATAATTAGATATTAACAAATATCTAATCTAGGGAGATAACCAAACTAACCAAATGAGGTAATATAATAGTTACCATAGAATAGTAACTCTAACACACTTTATATTGGATAAGAACTCCTCATAATACCTCAATAGATACATTGGTACACACTATAAATTTCTTGGTATGATCAGGTAACTGAAGAATTGGTTCAATTGTCAAACTCTCCTTTAGAATCTTGAAGGCTTCCTCACACTGATTTGTCCACTTAAAAGCCTTTCCCTTTATTTGAATATTAGTCATAGGTTGAGAAAATTTCAAGAAACCCTTGATAAAACATCTATAATAGCCTTCCAATCCCATAAAACTATGTATCTCAGTTTCATTAGTAGGGATCGACTAGATAACAATAGCTTCTATTTACTTGGGATCAATAGTAATCCCATTATTAAACACCATGTACCCCAAATATTGTATTTGATGAGTATAAATTTTACATTTTAATAGTTTCCCATACAATTAATTTCTCCTAAGAATCTCAAGTATAATTCTCATATGTTGATCGTGCTCCTCCTTGTTCCAAGAGTAGATTAGCATGTCATCAAGGAAGTTGAGCACAAAATGATCTAGTTACTCTCAAAAAATATTGTTCATGAGGTTCACGAATGCATTTGGGGCGTTAGTCAATCCAAAAGGTAGGATTGTAAACTCATAGTGTCCATACCATATTCTAAAAGCAGTCTTATGTGTATCTTCTTCTTTAATTCTCAACTGATGGTATCTTGATCTAAGATCAATTTTTGAGAAGAGGGTAGCTCCTTTCAACTGATGAAAAATATCATATATCCTTGGCAATGAATACATATTCTTTATGGTAACTTTGTTGAGCAATATATATTCTATGCACAATCTTAAGGATCTATATTTCTTCTTAATAAAAACAATAGGAGCACCCTATGGTGACATACTAGGCTTAATAAGTCCCTTATCTAATAGATCCTGAAGCTATATTTTGAGCTTCTGTAACTCTATGCTCTTAAGTAGAAGGGCCTATTTATCATAACTATAAGTTTAAAAGTCAACCTACTCCTTTAAAAATCATTATGCTTTTCAATACTCATACACATTGAATTAATTGAAAGAAACTTCCATTTAAGAGTAACTAATCTCTACTCTACTTAAATTTTATAGGAGTTAGATATTGTTTTAAAAAGAACAAATGGACTTATAACAACATCAGGCACGAGTTTAACAATTTTAAGTATAGCCATATATTTTCTAAAATTATGTCCATGGCGTTTACTAGGTTAAAACTATTTAGCTTCCATGCACCAAGAAGGAAATGAACAATACTAAGAGATTCTCCATTATTTGTTATTACTCTCCCTTGGAAGACAACAACATCTAATGTAGATTATTGGGTAACCTATTGAACAGTCAATAATTAAATATTAGAGAATTGAGGTCAAGCCTAACATTAATTTATTATTACGGAGTTTAATAATTTTAAGGATGGCCATATATTTTCTAAAATTATCTCCATAGTGTTTACTAGGTTAAAACTATTCAGCTTCCATGCACTAAGAAGGGCATGAACATTACTAAGCTATTCTCCATTATTTGTTATTACTCTCCTTTGGAAGACAACAACATCTAATGTGGTTGATTGGGTAACCTCTTGAAGAGTAAATAAGAAAATTTTAGAGAATTGAGGTGAAGCCTACCATTAATTTATTATTATATTATTTCTTTTTAAATAATCATGGCCTAAAATTCTTTGGGTTCGCCCATAACCAAGAGTTAAATTCCTATTCCATAAGCTTCATAAACATGTTAATGACTCTTACACTTTTGTAAAATAAAAGGGTTTTATATTATAGTTATCTCTTTTTCTTTTGTATACGAATTGCTCATTATACACTACACAGTTACAAGATAGATTTAATTTCATTGAATTGGGATATCTCTACTCAACAGAATAGTTTTAATTAAATATCAAGTCATACAAAACCTACTTATAAGAGGGCGCATCAACAATTTTAAGAAATATAACTATTAGTCTACATTTATACTCACATTTTACTTAACGTGGAACGTATCATGCATGCAACCAATTGAAACAAATTAAGGAGGTAATATAGCTTACTATTTCAACAAATATTGAATAATTAATAAGAAATAATCTCTTATAACTATGCATGTAATATTTTTGACCTTAAATACTTTGCAATATTATATATGCACTTTTCGCTTCTACGTTGTAGTTTTATTGAGTCGTGAATGTTATTCTAATAGAATAAATAACATAAGCATTTTTTATGTATCTTATATTATGTAGATGCACATAAGATATCTGTGACAAAACACAAATATTTTGGTAACCCATCAAAAAGCTTATTTAGAGGTTGATTACTAACAATAACAATTTAGAAAATAGTTATATCCAGGATATCATTGAAAATATTATCTAGGAGAGCCCAAAATTGTATAGAACTCCTTGTATAAAAAAAAAAGGTTTCATATTCTTGTTCTTTTTGTAGTGAGTTGTATGGACACTCATCTCTCCAGCTATAGTTTCATAATAAAATCTTACATGTAAATATTTAAACATTTTTCTAATATACAACCCAGACATTTATCCCTTTAATGTTATAACATCATTTTATTTCACATTAAGTATCTTAATATTATAAGAAAACTGTCTAAAAAAACATGCTTTAATTTTAATATCTCACCCAAACTTGGCTCTATACTTTATGAGCTTCCAAATGGGAAAATTCTCTAGTTTCAATACCAAAAACAAGACCTCATGCCACACCACAACCAAATGAGCTCCCACCTCCAATACAACTGATATTGATAATTTGCATAACAACTCAGTTTGGGATCAAAATATTTCTTGTGTGTGTGCAAGGGTGTGCATGACTAATTTTTATAATACAATTTTGACATTTTTTTCAAGCTAACTAGATGCATGCAAAGAACAATTACCAATTTCCAAACTATTCCATAAGAAGGCATGGAGACAAGATTAACCTATTTTCATTACATTCGTTGAAACATATAAGTACACAATCATTAAGTCATATACCCTCATGGTTAGTCAAACAATGTTTTCTGAAAGACTACCTAAAGCTTTTATAGACCACACTCATTTGATATCACAAAATTATATACACCGGATACCAAAGTCACAGGAATATCAAGGCATTTGAGTGGTCAGTGCAGGCTAATTACATAAGTGTTTTCAAAGTATCCAACTAAAAACTCATGTAATGGAAGTAATTTAACATCAACATAGAAACACTTTCAATTGATAGGAATAATTCATAAAAAATTTCAAATTAAAGAAACCATTGCAAGGCATCCATCCATCAAGATATGCATTCTAGAATAATTATATTGCAACACAGGTTTTAGTCTTTATTTTCCAAAACAAGAACCCATCAATTTTTTCATACAACATTGCTAAGTAACAAAAATTTTGACCCGTACTATTAATCCTGGAGTCTCACATTATCCTTTTTCCTTCTCGAGTTTCTTCTTTGATTTTCTCAAATGCAATTCTTCCCCAAAACTATCATAACCTCCCATAACATAACATACTCTCTCTTTTTGTTTCTTCCCATTCCCCAAAAATAAGAAAATCTCAAAATCACACCTCGCATAGATTTCATGCACAATGCCAAGTAAGAGTGGGGTTAAAACAAACCATATCGTGCACGTTTCCAATCATCATGCTAAGGCATAAAAAGGTTAGGTTTTATTTCATTTTGTTCTATATTATCCTATTTCCTTAGCAATAATCATAGGCACACACTAAAAACAATAAATCAATATAAAAATTACTTTTTACTCAGCTTCGATTTTATTTTTATTTATTATATTATATATTTTATAATTTTATTTTATTTAATAATAAGCAAACAAATATTTTTTTAATTCACCACATAATGTAATAAAGAGTGGTTCTTATGCCCATGGTATTTTCATTACCACCAAAATTTTTATGCATGCATTATTTTACGTCAAACAAACAAGCACACAGTCAATGAATGATCATCTTTGAGGATCAATAATAACGAAATAGAGCAATTTTGTTGTACTGGAATTCAAATAGAATAGAATAGAATTCCAACCTCAAATGTTGCAAGATAATGGTTGGAATGTCGATTAGTATATGATTTTGACTCCGACAGCGTTGCCGATAAAGCTCCAAGGACATTCACGCCCGTAAATATAATGACCCCATTACGGGGATGCCTTCTGTTTAGCTGAAGACCATCGACTTTCTTTACCTTACATGACAACCATCCCGAAGACTTAGTATTGCAAATTAAACGTCATGCCGAGCAGGAAGCTTGGGTCATTTTCACAGAATAGACATGAGAAAGAAGACAATTTACGAGCCTGATTTTTATCTATTCTGACTCTATATATGAGGCCTGCAGCATCTACGTTGTTCAAAAACCTACGTAAAAACCCTACCCCACCGATATCATATACCTGCGAGAAAAAAATAAAAAAGAAAAAACCTACCCGACAGTCACTATTTATTTTAAAAAAATAGACTACTCCCTCAACGCTAAGGTAAGAGAATTGTCTCTTTCGTAAATTTTAAAAATTTAATCATTTTCTCATTTTAAAAGTCGCTCTACCTGACCAACTTATTTACTGGTTTCCTATCGTTTAATATTTATTAACATAAAATATACGATGGAATAAATTGCACCGACCGTCCATATGCCTTCTGCCTTGTCGGGAGAACAAAATTATGCTTATAAAATGGAAATATAAAAGTATAGCAATGATATGATTTTTTAAATACTTTTAAAAAATATTATAAAATATATATAATGTTAATGGATTATAGAGTCAATAAGGTTGAACCTTAGACCTTGAGGATATAAACCAAGAAGGAAGGAAGAGAAAAAACCCTTTTAATAATGCTTTCGAGAAGAATAAAAGGAAAAAATAGGATATAAACCAAGAAGGAAGGAAGAGAAAAAAACCCCAATAAAAGGAGAAAACATTTGTTGGGGTTAGAACCAATGAACTTGGCGATACAAAGGAGAGGTCAAGCCACTCCATCACCACAACAGGTTAGAAGTAAAAATGCAAGATCTATTCTTTGTCACTTATGCTTCATGTTATTCAAACAAAATAGCTTGCAACTATTGCATATGCTAATGATTCGACTTCATGATGGTCTTCTAACCAAGCATGTCCTCTATCAATACACCACTTTCTTTTAGCGAGTAGAAGAAGAAGGGACTTCCAAAAAAACTTGATATAATGAAAATGTTGAAATTCAAACTTTTTTCCTTGTGTTTATAAGTGCATGAACTTAATGTTGTGTTCACCACACCAATGTAACAAAAAATTCAAGTGTCAAAGCCATGTAGATACATGCCATCATAGATGATTGGGATACATGGGAAGAACCATAGAATTCGTCAATGTTTGAGCAAGAAAAAGTAGTAAAAGTTTAAAATTTTGAATTTTGAAATTTTAAAAAGCATATATGATGTTCATAATTACCAATAAACTAATATTTTTTGCTGATGAGCGATGTAGTTCAAGATTTTGATACTATGTTAAAATTTATAATAATTTCCAAAAATATTTAAAAATATGGATTTACCACAATTGTATTTTGAAAAGAAAAAAAAAGAAATTAAAATATAGTGATAGTAAACAAAATTAAAAAGCAAAGGGAGATGACAAGAAGAAGTACAAGGTAGGTGTTTGTGGACACTTGAATATATCATATTTTATACATACTTACCATACAAATGGATTTTCATTGAGTGATATTTATAGTGATATCAAATTCTCAATGAGAGGTTAACCTCAGACCGACATAAACTTAACCTTGAGGTTAACCTTTTAATAAAATAATAATAATGTGTCCTTTCAAGCAAGGTTAACCGTAAAGGTGGAATAACCAATACCACTAAGGGTGAAATATGAAAGAGGTATGTAGGCCTACATGAACATACCCATAGAATTACATAAATAATGAATAGTCATAGTTTAACATAAACACACACCCATAGGATACCTTAATAGTTATCATAAGCACTCCTTCACACTTTTGGCCTTAGTCTAAATAAAATCAAATTACACAAATTTTAACACCTCTCATAATCTAAGTTGAGAGGGTTACAAAGAGAAGGAATTAAAGGTAACACCTCCCCCCATAATGGATGCTCTAAATGGCCTTTGTTGTTCCTCCTTTATCCTCATCTCTATCATCAAAAAGATTGTGTTTAGACATCAATAATTCTAGCTTAGACTTCTTTAGCCTTGTAACGCAAGAATTTATGGAGTATCCTTTCCTTTGATAGTACTCAGAAGTGTTTAACTTTTTTAAAATCTTAGACTTACACTTAGGTAATCAAAACTTGGATTGCATTGATTTAAAGTCTTTTGAATGAGCTTGTGTATGAGGAAGGGATACACAATTCCTCATTGACACTTCATAATGGATTATAATATTGAAAAGTTCTTTAGACGAGATGGGTTTTGGCTCTTTGGTAGTCATAGCATTCACATAAAGAACAAAGCTAATTGTATGAAAAGGAGGAGAAGATTAAAATTAATATATTTGACATACCCTTAGTCACTCTTTACCTTGACTCTTATTGTAGCTAGATAAAATTTTAGAGCTTTGAAATGAGATATATAAACTTTAACATTACCAAGATCTAAAATTTTGAGATTAAAGAGCTCTATCTATATTTTGTTAACTTCACTAGCACTTACTTTTCTATAAATATCTTTTAAAGTAGATCATACCTCAATAAGATCAAATTCCTCTCTAATGTAGAAAAGTACATTTTGTTCCACTAACATGAAGAAGATTCCAAGAGCTTCCTCCTTTCTCTTACCAAGTTCATGATCATTGAGACCTTATTTTGATTAATTATTAAAGATGAACCAAAGATTCTTGCTTCTGAGTAATATTACCATTTAAACTAACAAAGTGTTATAGTTTATTCCATTGAGACGAGTAACATATCTTAAGAAATATATTTTGGACAAAATACTAAATAGATCTATAACATATCCATAAACTAATATCACCACTATGTATAGCTAAAAAAAATCATATAATATAGAAAAAATGTAGGATCAAAACACTTCCATATGCAAAAGTTATGGACTCTAAGAGATTTGGTATATTACAACTCAAAATTTAAAAATTTGAATTGCCAAACCTGTAAAAACAAATTTGAATCAAGAACTATGATTGGATTGGATGTTGCACTATCAACTAATGAATTTGAGTTTGACAAATAACTTGATATGATTGGCTGAATTTTCATTCATACATACCTATATATATGCATATAAATAAATGCACACACACACACACACACACACACACACACACACACACACACACACACACACACACACACACACACACACACACACACACACACACACACACAAATATATATATATAAATATATATATATATATATATATATATATATATATATATATATATATATATATATATATATATATATATATATATATATATATATATATAGTTACAATTGATGGGGGTTGAACCCTAAACCTTCTGCTTGCAAGAGAAAGGGTAGACTAGTCATGCTACATGTGCTCATTACATAGAAGAGAAAAAGAATTGCATTTTGACATATGTGTGATGGGAAATCAAGATTAGATTTCTTTACTAAACTATTACTTGTTAATTTTTGAAATTGCAACATCCTTTCAATGAGCCACCACTCCAACCATTGTGTTATACTATTGGTTGTTATAGAAGGAAGAGAAAATATATTTTTTAAAATACTTTTGAGGAGAATTGCAAGGGGAAATAGTTATAGGAATTCAAACTAGTGATCTTTTCCATGTAAAGGAGAGGTCAAACCATTGCATCACCACCTAAAGTTCGGAATAAAACTACAAGATCCATTCCTTAGCCCTCATGATTCATCTTATTAAAATAAAAGAGCCTACAATTATTGCACATATTGATGATTTGAATCCATGATTGCCTTCCAACCAAACATGGCCTCTATCAATATTTCATTCCCTTCTAGCAAGAGGAAGAAGGGACTCCTAAGAAAATTTGATATAACTACTAAAAATGAAAATATTGAGATTTGAACTCTCCCCCTTGTAGCAATAAGTGCATGAACATACCATTGTGCTCATCATGATAGTGCAACCACATTTTTAGCATCAAAGTTGCATAGATGCATGACAACATAGATGATTAGGCTATGTGTGAAGAACTAGTAAATGAGTCAATTTTTTAGTGGAAAACAAAGCAGTAAAAAATTATGATTTAGAACTTTGAAATTTTTAAAAGAATAGACTTAAATATGATGTCCTTTATCACCAACAAACCAATATCTTCTAATAATGAGTGATGATTCTCTAGATCTTGCTCTAATACCATGTTCAAATTATCCAATAACATGTATTCACCATAATCATATGCCAAAAAGAAGAAAAGACATCTAAAAGATAGCAAAAGATGACAAGAAGAAGTATAATTTGTGTGCCCATGGGAACCCCAATATATCATATTTTATTTATACTTATCATACAAATGGATCCTCATTGAGTGGTATTTATATTGATACCAAATCTCTAATGAGAGGTTAACCTCAGGTCGATATAAACATACCCTTAATTTTAGCCTTACAATAAAATAATATTAAATTACCTTTTTAAGCAAGGTTATCTATAAAGTTCAATTAAAAAATACAACTAAGCATGAAAAATGACAGGGGCCTATAGGTTTACATGAACATGCCTGTAGGCTTACATAAATGATGAATGTTTGTAGGATTACATAAACGCATGCCTACAGGATACATTAATAATGCTCATAAGTACTCCACATTTTTAACCTTGGCCTAGAGAAGAATTTATTACACATATTTTAACAAGGAGGAATCTATTTATATTTTTTCTAATATCTAGGACATGTATATGACAGAAGAAGTCTTGGATCAATGATGAGAAGCCATTTGAAATGAATCAATTTTTACAAGTTGGTATTGATTTTTAATTTTGAATATTCCCCATTGATCCTCCTCGTTAGGTGCAACTGAATTGAGGCTTTGATATCTAAATAAGCTTTCATCCTTAGATATTTAATGCTTTAGACTTTAATTGATATTTTAGTGGAATTACATTAACTAGGCATGCCTTCCTTTTCAATGAATCTTATCTTTATGATATTTTTGTTAAGCATGCTTATGATACATGGTAGTATTCTCAATATTTTAGATCTTTAGGTCTTTTTAGACTCTTGGACCTATTTGAATCATGTCCAAGGGCTTGTTCAAGTGATGTCAATAGTATTGCTTTTGATTTAGCCCACACCTTTTAAATTTATAATTCTTAAAAAATCACTATTGAGTACATAGTACTTTGAGCACCTTTAAGTATTTGGCCAAAATGACATTGGTCATATCTCACTATACCTTCAATTTGATTGCCCTACTAACATATGACAACAATTTGAGGTTTTATTTTTTGCTTGATGCCTTTTCCATTATGTCATTTGAAATGTGGGTATGATATATGTATAAATTTTCAATTATGAAGGCATAACTTATCCAAATTGTTTGAAGGAAGATTAAAATTAGTCAACACAATCTAAGTTGATAAAGGAGTATACAAATCCATGGTATCCAATTCACTTAATCCCATCATATTCATATATGGGAAACCATTTTCTTTTGCACTTTTGATTTATGTACCTTCAAAACTTAGAAGCAAAAACTAGTTTTTTTTTTGGAGCTACTTAGCTCAAAATTTTAAAAAATAAAGCTAAGTGGAAGCACGAGATTCCAAAAATAAAAAGAACACTAATTGCTACAATGTAAACTAACTAGCTTGATGCACGAAGTAAAGCGGATGTAATCGAATCAAAACAAACATAAAAGGAGAAACCAGGAGCACAGCCCTTTTTATTAATGTGATTCCAACTCGGTTACAATACATCTCCTCCATTTTCAGGGGCTAGGAGAGTTAGCATGTTTCCATTACAAAAGTGAATAGTGATCTCATTTCCGCATGCCCACATGCAAAATGGGCAGGCCAAAGCGTTGCCGCCGCTGGTGTTGATGAATCCTCGCTTCTTGCTGCTCCTCCAGATGGCCACTGCCATTTAAACAGTCAGCCAATCTACTTTCGATTGTAATTCATCCCTGGGTGGGACGAATTCTGCTGTTATTCATCCTCAGGTGGGACAAATTCTACTGTGTTAGGAAAGCCAAAATGATCCGTCTAAATGTCGAACTTTGGAGTCTCCAAAACACCTGCAGACAAAGAGGTTAAGTAATTGGGGCCATTTTGGGACGACCCAGATGGTCGGATTCTCCCAATTTGGCCTCTATCCATGGGAATTCAAGCATTTTTCTTTTTTCCCTTTAAACCTGGAATTCATCTTGACCAGAGACGATTTCAGAATTCGTCCCTGGGTGAGACGAATCCCAGTTAGTCTTCGTCCCTGGCTGAGACGAATACTAGGCAAAGTGCCTGAATGTGCCAAATTGCTTCTTGACCTTACAAAATTGCTATGAAAGTGGTTAGGACCACTGTTTAACCTCTGAGGGCTGCCCTAGGGGCTGTGTGTGTCAAAGTGATCAGTGTTATCGGATTGGTGCTATTTTGGTGTCTACACTAAGGTCTGAATCCAATATTTTGGGATATAGATATATACAAAATTGGATATTTTTGCATGCCAAATGAAGGTAGGGATGTTGAAATATTTATAATCTACCCTTGTAAACGTGAATCTCCATGTAGCGTATTGTCGTTCGAATATCACCGTAGACAAAAAATATAAGGGGAGTCCTTGTACCATCTTCAAGACGTGTAATAACGTCACATTTACATTTTCATACACATAAAACTTTACACCAAAAGAGCCATAAGGCTCACTCCTAACTCTTAACGAAGTTACCTTGTAATTTCTAAAATTTCTAATGTGTGTAAAGCTTGTAGACTATTGAAGTCATGTTTGGCCAACTCTAAATACTTGTCTTTGTCCACATAAGGCATACTAAAGGAAATGTATTCAATTTATTTGAATTAGCGTTACGACTACTCTACAAATAATATTATTTGATATTGCATGTGATATGATTGTATTTATATAAAACCACATATTCAAATTTTTTATCATACCAATATAGTGTCTTCCCCAACCACATATGGTCAGATATAAACAGTTCCATGTTATTTCTCATCATCAATATGGAAATATTTTTATTCTAGGAATTATCCAAGGTGTATTTAATCTGTATAAATACGAAGAATAAGAAACTTACATGTTATATACTATGTGAAATCAATTTGTCATCCCATGATTTCCAAAAAAGCCACAGTCAATGAATGATCATCCACAATGATAAAATTTTCAAGATTAATAATAACAAAATAGAGCAATTTTGTTGTACTGGAATTCAAATAGAATAGAATAAAATTCCAACCTCAAATGTTGCAAGATAGGTTGGAATGTCGATTAGTATGTGGTTTTGAAAGAACAGTGCATCGAAAAAAAGAGTTTCTCTAGCGAAATAAATCGCTAGTATTTTTTGGGGCAATATCCCTTTTCGAAGTAGCTTGCCCAAAAATCCCTTTTCGGTGGATGAACAACACAAAAATAGAATTTTGCTAGAAAAAACAGTGAAATTAATATTTGAGGAATTTCAATAGCAAAATTCCTCAAATCTCCAAGCATTTTGGGGAGAAAAAGGAGGGATATCGAGATTTCGCTAGTCAAAGTAGTCAACACCTTTTTTGGAGAAAATTGGGGCGATATCCTTATTCAAAGGAGAAATGCGCGAAAGGGGAAAAATAAATACAAAACTATCCTTGATCTATTAAACAAATTTGGAACACGTACACTGATTGCTTCTTACTCAGGAAGATTACATGCATCTACAAACACTGTTGCAGGTTGAATATTAAACTAGAGTCTCTAAATGTTGTGGATTCATCTCCTTACTCTTTGAGGCGCTTCTTCAGATTCTCTTCTCCTCCATATTGCTTACTCTATCTTAACCTCATCTTAGCTTCTTCTACAACCTTTTCTACCGCTCCTCTCCTTTCTATTTCACTACTTTCACTACTATATTTGCTTTGAGGATGAAATAGACTTATATAGCTAGATACTGGAGGGATAAGTCTTATCACTCTTTTGACATGCCTTTAACTCAAAACTAGGATTTTTTTATAATATGTAATTGTCGGTAATAACTGTGCACACTAGAATTTATAGCAATTAGATTTTGGATATAAGATCTATCAGAGATATTATAGGTGTGAAATCTAGTTTAATTTCTAACATCCTCCTTTAAACAAGATTTCACAAAGACTTTGACACCTAGCATTTCCCTCATCCTGTTGAAGTCTTCCTCCTTCAAAGGTTTTGTGAAGATATTTGCCACAACTTGGTCTTTGGACCTACAAAACAATAACACAACTTCATTAAAATTTACCATCTCTCTGATGAAGTGGTAGCAGATATCAATGTGCTTGCTCCTGCCATGAAACATTGGATCCTTCGACAGTGCTATGGCAGAATTGTTGTCACAAAATATCATTGTTACCCCTTCCTGGTGATGATTGAGCTCACCCAAAATTCTTCATAGCCATACTACCTAGCATATGGCTGAAGTGGTGGCAACATTTTCTACCTCAGTAGTAGATAATGCAACAATTGGTTGCTTCTTTGATGACCATGAAACTACACCCGATCCAAGATGGAATGCATAACCGGAAGTGCTCTTCCTGTCATCTATACTGCCAACCCAATCGCTATCTATGTAGCCAATAAGTTCAAGCTAGTATTTTCTTGCATAAAATATTCCATGGTTCCTGGTCCCATTGACATAACACAGAATCCTCTTCCCTATCTGCAAGTGAGTGTTCTTTGGTGCTTCCATAAATCTGCTAATTAGACTCATTGCAAACATCAGGTCTAGTCTGGTTACTATCAAATACATGAGACTTCCAACTAAGTCATTTGTAGAATGTTGGATCAATATTGTTGCTGCAATCTATCTTGCTCAATTTTAGGCCTGTTGCAACCAGCATGATCATTGGTTTGTTGTCCTCCATTTTGAACCTCTTCAAGACATCTACTGCATACTTTCCTTGAGAGATGAAGATACCATCCACATATTGGTCAACTTCAATGCCAAGAAAATACTTCATCAAGCCTAAGTCCATCATCTCGAACTCCTTCTTCATGGCATATCTAAACTGCTCAAACAACATATTGTTGTTGCTAGTATAAATCAAATCATCTACATACAAGTAGACAATTATCATCTCCCCCTCTGCATTTGTCTTCATGTATAGAGTGTGCTCATATGGGCATTTGATGAACCCATTCTCCTAAAAATAAGCATCAATGCGGTTATACCAAGCCCTGGGTGCTTGCTTCAACCCATACATGGCCTTCTTCAATTTTAGGACCTTGCCTTCTTGCCCTTCCAGCTCATAGCAATGGATGGCTGGTCTATGTAGACCTCTTCTTCCAACACTCCATTGAGGAAGGTAGACTTGACATCCATCTGGTAAACATTCCAACCTTTTTGGGCTGCCAATTCCAGGATCATTCTGACTGTGTCAAGTCTCGCTACAGGTGCATATACCTCATGATAGTCAATCCCTGACTTTTGCTTGTAGCCTTTTGCAACCAATATGGCCTTATGCCTATCAACTTCACCTTGGGCATTAAACTTGGTTTTATATACCCATTTTACTCCAATGGTCTTCTTACCTGCTAGAAGATCCATTAATTGCCATGTCTGATTCTTCTCTATGGCTTCTATCTCATCATCCATAGCTTTCACCCATTTTCTATTCTTAATTGCATCTTCAAATGAAATTGGATCACACTCAAAAAATAAAGCAAAATTAGAATGTTCTGCTTCTTCAATTTTATTTCTAGTTACCTCATATATATCTTGCAAGCTCCTTATCTTTGATGGTGTCTTCAAGTTGGAGATCCTTCTTGCAAGTGGAGGTGACCATGATGATGAGGTAGTGCTACTGCTAGCACCAATATTACTACTTGAAGCTATAGGTGGATGCACTCTATTTTTCTCCAAGTCCTCAGACTCAATAATTGTTAGATCTTGCTGACCAGTCTTGGATTTCCAATTCCAAGCTTCATCTTCCATGAACTTCACATCTCGGTTGATGATCAGTTTATTTGTTACAGGATTATACAACCTGTAAGCCTTTGATTCTTCACTATAACCAGTGAAGATGCATTTCTCTACTTTGTCATCTAGCTTCTTTCTCTTCTCATCTGGGATGTGTGCATATGCTATGCACCCAAAAACTCTTAAGTGAGCAACACTTGGCTTCTAGTTGCTCCAAGCCTCTTGAGGAATCTTGTCCTTCACACTCTTTGTGGGACATATTTTCAGCAGATAAACTGCACAAACTACAACTTCTACCTAGAACTCATGTGGCAATCCCTTTGCCTTCATCATACTTCGTGCCATCTCCATTATGGTTTTGTTCTTCCTCTCTGCAACACCATTCTACTGTGGTGTGTATCTAGCTATGAACTGCCTTTGAATTCTATTTTCTTTGCAAAAATTATGGAATTCATTGGAGATGTATTCACCTCCTCCATTTGTTCTGAGAGTCTTCACATAATAGCCGCTTTATTTTTCAACTAGAGCCTTGAAATTCCTAAATTTTGCCAAAAGCTTCTAACTTTTTCTTGATGGGATATACCCATGTCCTTCGACTGAAATCATCTATAAATTACAATTTACTGGAAAATGTGCTTGTTTGCATAGGACCACAAATATATTAATGCATTAGCTCCAATGGCTGTGAAGCTCTCCAAGACTATCTTGTTGGGAACACATATCGGTGCTGCTTTCCCACTAGGAAACCCTCACATGCTTGATTAGGTTGCTCTATAAGGGGTAAACCCTTCACCATATGCTTCTTGTACAATAGGTTCAAGCCACTGAAACTCAGGTGACCGAATCTGAGATGCCACAACCATGTAGCATAATTCACTATTGCACTAAATGATAGCACAATTCATTTTGAATCTGCAAGGGAAACATTTTGTTCTTTGTCATGGCTATAGTTGCAATGAGCCCATTCTCTTTGTCTCTAATGATACAGGATTCATTTTTAAATTACATAGTGTACCCCTTCTGCACAAGCTGTCCAACGCTCAACAAGTTATGTTTCAACCCAGGCACATAATACACATCAGATATGTGCTTCCTTTCACCTTTCCTGGTACGGATAATGATTTTCCCTTTTCCCATGATAGGTACCTTGTTGTTGTTCCCCATATTCACCTTAGATTTGATGGTTTCATCCAATTGTGAGAACATCTCTCTGTTCCCAAACATGTGGTTGTTGCACCCACTATCGAGATACCAGGTATTCTTCTAGCTCTCCTCCTCAATACTGCAAGTTAACAATAAATTCCCACATGCATCTCTACACTCTGCATTTTTATTTTCATTTGTATAGTGGGCTTGTTGTTTATTATCCTTGGCCATATTATTTCTACACTCATAGCTATAATGACCAAATTTATTGCAATAATAACATTGGATCTTTGATTTATCATACCTTTGATTTGATCCTCCTTGCTGATTTCTACCATTGCCTCTTCCTCCTGCTTGATGGAAGTTGTAGCTGGTCTCTCCTTCATTGGAGTTTGACCTTCCTCCTCACTTGTTACCTCTTCCATGCTTGCCTCTATTGCTTTGTCCTCTTCCTCCTTGAGAACTGGAGGCACCTTGGTGGGATTCTTCTCTTCTGCTATTATCTCAAAATGAGACCTGCATTTTAAACACTTGCTCTAATGAGGATTGAGATGATCGACTCAGCCTCTACTCATGTGTTTGTAGAGAACCCATGAGCTCATCTATAGAGAGGGTTGTTAAATCCCTCGATTCTTTAATTGCAATCACCATTGAGTCGAACCTTATTGGTAGGCTCCTCAGTATCTTCTCCATAATTCTCTGATTCTCCACATTCTCACCATTCAACCTCATCTGGTTGATGACACCCATTGTTCGGGTAAAGAAGTCGCTCATGGACTCTGACTCACTCATCTGCAAGTTATCAAACTCTCTTCTCAACATCTGCAACCTCACCAACTTCACTTTGTTGGTGCCTTGGAAGGAGCTGGATAGAATTTTCCATGCCTCCTTTGATTTTGTTGTTGTTACAATTCTCAGGAAAAATGTTTCCTTGACTCCCTGCATTATATAGAATAATGCCTTCTGGTCCTTCTTTCGATTATCCTTCAATAGATCTATCTTTGCTTGGGAGAGAAAGCTCAATGCTATTGCATCTACTGGTTCTGCATAGCCATTCTACACCAGGTCCCATAGCTCTTGAGACCCAAACAAAATCTTCATCTGGATGCTCCAATAATCGTAATTCTTACCATTGAAATGTGGGATCTACAACTGCAATGAGTTACCTTCGAAAGCCATTGCTTCTTATCTTCCATGAATTTGGCACTAGCTTTGATACCAATTTGAAAGAATAGTGCAACAAAAAATGAAGTTTCGCTAGCGAAACAAATCGTCAGTCTTTTTCGACAGATGAACGACGCAAAATTGGAGTTTCGCTAGACAAAACAACGAAACTAGTATTTGAGGAATTTTGTTAGCGAAAATAAATCGTCAGGCTTTTCATGGAGAAAATGGAGTGATATCGAGATTTTGTTGGTCAAAGTAGTCAACACATTTTTTGGAGATGATTGGGGCGATATCCTTATTTAGAGAAGAAATGCATAAAAGAGGAAAAATAAATACGAAACTATCCTTGCTCTATTAAACAAATTCGAAACACACATTATTCACAAATACATAAAATATGTTTCATATGTTTGTTGAAAATGAAATTGACTGCAATCGCAGTTAATGACAGATAAGTAGAACTTATACACCGACTGCTTCTTACTCAAGAAGCTTACATGCATCTGCAAACACTGTTGCAGGTTGAATCTTAAACTAAGTCTGTGAGTGTTACGGATTCATCTCCTTGCTCTTTGAGGTGCTTATTCGGATTCTCTCCTCCTTTGTCTCACTTACTCTGTATTAACCTCATCTCAACTTCTACCACCTCTGCCACCACTCCTCTCCTTTCTATTTCACCGCTCTCGCTACCCTCTTTACTTTGAGGATGACACGGACTTATATAACTGGATACCGGAGGGATAAGGCTTATCACCTTTCTGACACACCTTTAACTCAAAACTAGGGTTTCCTTCTAATCTACAATTGTCGATAATAACTGCGTACACTAGAATTTACGATGATTGAATTTTAGAGATAAGATCTATCAAAGATCTTACAAGGGTGAAATCTAGCTAAATTTCTAACAGTTTTTAACTCTCGCAGCCGATAAAGCTGCAAGGACATTCACACCCGTAGATATAATGACCCCATTACGGGATGAAAGAATACACAGAGTTTTAAGCATAATGTAGTACTGACCATTATGGGGATACCTTCTGTTTAGCTGAAGACCATCGACTTTCTTTACCTTACATGACAACCATCCCGAAAACTTAGTAATGCAAATTAAACGTAATGGCGAGCAGAAAGCTTGGGCCATTTTCACAGAATAGATATGAAATAAAGACAATTTACGAGCCTGATCTTGACTCTATCTACGCATATATATGAGGCCTGCAGCATCTACGTTGTTCAAAAACCTACTAAAAACCCTACCCCAACCGATATCATAAACCTTAAAACAAAAAAAAATACCCCACATTCACTATTTATTAAAAAATAATAGACTAATAGACTACTCCCTCAACCATAAGGTAAGAGAATTTTCTCTTTCGTAAACTTAAATTTTTTTTATCGTTTTCTCAATTTAAAAGTCGCTTTACTTGACCAACTTACTTACTGGTTTCCTCGTTTAAAATTTATTAACATGCAATATACGATTGAATAAACCGCACCGACCGTCCAAATCCCTTCTGCCTTGTCGGGAGAACAAAATTACGCTTATGTGGAAGTTTGAAAGGACAGAAATGATACGATTTTTTAATTACTTTTATAGGGTTATAAAATATTATATAACCTATAAGGTTAATTGTTAGAGAGCCAGTAAGGTGGAACCTTAGACCTCCTATATAACGATAGACTAGTTAAGCTAATGTGTTCATTAAACAAAAGAGAAAAATAATTGATTTTGACATGTGTGCAATGGCGGATCAAGCAAAAAAAACAATAGTTGTTAAGTTTTGAAATTGGCACTTCTTTTAACAAGTCATCATTCCAACTACTAAGCTAATGTGTTCATTAAACAAAAGAGAAAAATAATTACATTTTGACATGTGTGCAATGGCGGATCAAGCTTGAATTTAAAGAAAAAAAAAACAATAGTTGTTAAGTTTTGAAATTGGCACTTCTTTTAACAAGTCATCATTCCAACTACTATTATGTTATATTATTAGATGCAATAGAAGAAAAACTTTTTAAAAAATGCTTTGGAAAAGAATAAAAGGACAAAACATTTGTTGGGATTCGAGGCAATGAACTTGTGCATACAAAAGAGAGGTCAAACCACTACATCAGCACCTAAGGTTAAATAAAAATGCAAGATCCATTCTTTGGCACTTATGCTCCATGTTATTCAAACAAAATAGCTTTTTAAAAAATGCTTTGGAAAAGAATAAAAGGACAAAACATTTGTCGGGATTCGAGGCAATGAACTTGTGCATATAAAAGAGAGGTCAAACCACTACTAAAAATGCAAGATCCATTCTTTGGCACTTATGCTTCATGTTATTCAAACAAAATAGCTTACAACTATTGCATATCCTAATGATTTGATTCCATGATGGCCTTCCAACCAAGCATTCCCTCTATCAATAGACCACTTCCTTCTGGTGAGTGGAATAAGAAGGCACTCCCTCTATCAATACACCACTTCCTACTGGTGAGTGGAAGAAGGAAGCACTCCCAAATTAGAACCTCTTTCCTTTTGGCTATAAGTGCATGAACTTACTGTTGTGCTCACCGCGTCAATGTAACAAAAAAATCATCAAAGTCGTGTAGATACATGCCATCATAGATGGTTGGGATAGTGCAAAGACCCATAGAATTGGTCAATGTTTGAGCGAGAAAAAAGTAGTAAAAGTTTAAAATTTTGAATTTTAAAATTTTAAGAAGCGTAAACCTAAATATGATGCCCATAATTATTAATAAATCAATCTCTTTTGTTGATGACTGATGTAATTTTATATTTTCATACTATATTCAAATTTATAATATTTTTTAAAAACATTTAAAAATATGGATTTATCACAATTGTATTCGAAAAGAAAAAAAAGAAATTAAAAGATAGTGATAGTAAATAAAATAAAGAAGAGGAAGAAGATGACAAGAAGTATAAGGTGGGTTCGTATGGGCACCTTAATACATCATATTTTATCCATACTTAGCATACAAATGGATTTTCATTGGGTGGTATTTATAATGTTATCAAATCTCCAATGAGAGGTAAACCTCAGGGTGACATAAACTTAACCTTGAGGTTATACCTTACAATATAATAATAATAATAAATTGCCCTTTTAAGCAAGGTTAACCAATACCACTAAGGGTGAAATATGAAAGAGATATGTAGGTTTACATGAACATACCCATAGACTTACATAAATGATACTACACATAGGTTAACATAAATACATACCCATAGGATACATTAATAGTTCTCATAAGCACTCCTTCACACTTTTGGCCTTAGTCTAAATAAGATCAAATTACATAAATTTTAACACCCCTCATAATCTAAGTTGAGAGGGTTACAGAGAAAAGGAATTAAAGGTAACACCTCCCCCTTTAATAGATGCTTTAAAGGGCTTTTGTTGTTCCCCTTTCATCCTCGTATTCATCATCAAAAAGCTTGTGTTTAGACCTCAAGAATTCTTCTTTCTTAGTCTTCTTTAACCTTGTAATGCAATTCTTGATGGAGTATCCTTTCCTTTGATAATACTCATAAGTGTTTAACTTTTTTAAAATCTTAGACTTACCCTTAGGTAATCAAACCTTAGATTCCATTGATTTGAAGTCTTTGGAATGATCTTGTGTATAAGGAAGTGATCCACAATTCTTCATTGGCACTTCATAATGGATTAGAAGCTTGAAAAGTTCTTCAGGAAAGATGGTTTGTGGCTCTTTGATAGTCATAGCATTCATATAAAGACTATGAATAGGAGGATAATATTAAAAGTAATAGATTTGACATACTCTTCATCACTCTTTACCTTGACTCTTATTGTAGCTAGATAAAATTTTAGAGCTTTAAAATGAGATATATAAACTTCAACATTACTAAGATCTAAAATTTTGATATTAGAAAGCTCTATCTCTATTATGTTAACTTCACTAGCACTTACTTTTCTATAAATATTTTTCAAAGTAGATCATTTCTAATTTCTCTATAATGTAGAAAAGTACATTTGGTTCCACTAACATGAAGAAGAGTCCAAGAGCTTCCTCCTTTCTCTTACCAAGTTTATGATCATTGAGATCTTCTTTTGATTCATTATTAAATATGAACCAAATATTGTTGCTTCCGAGTAATATTACCATTTGAACTAACAAAGTGTTATAGTTTCTTCCATTGAGACAAGTAACATACCTTAAGGAATCTACTTTGCACAAAATCCTAAATAGATCTATAACATATCCATAAACTAATATCACCACTATGTAGAACTAAAAATTGATATAATATAGAAACAATTAGGATCCAAACACTTCCATATGCAAAAGTTATGGCCTCTAAGAGATTTGGTATATTAGCACTCAAATTTAAAAAAATTAAATGTCAAACTTGTAAAAAAAATTGAATCAAGAACTACCTCTAGATTGGATGTTGTACTATCAACTAATGAATTTGAGTTTGACAAATGACTTGATATGATTGGTTGAATTTTCACACACACACACACACACACACACACACACACACACACTATATATATATATATATATATATATATATATATATATATATATATATATATATATATATATATATATATATAACAAGTAACAACCAATGTGGGTTGAATCTTAGACCTTCTACTTACAATAAAAAGGGCAGACTAGTCATGTTACATGTGCTCATTACATAGAAGAGAAAAAGAATTGCATTCTAACATATTTGTGAGGGGAAATCAAGCTTGGATTTCTTTATTAACCCATTACTTGTTAATTTTTGAAACTGCAACCTCCTTTAAATAAGCCACCACTCCAACCATTATGTTATACTATTGGATGTGATAGAAGTAAGAGAGAAAACCTCTTTTAAAAAATTCTTTTGAGGAGAATTGCAAGAGAAAATAGTTATAGGAATTCAAACTAGTGATATTTTTCATGTTAAGGAGAGGTCAAACCATTGCATCACCACCTAAAGTTAGGAACAAAACTACAAAATCCATTCTTTAGCCCTCATGTTTCATCTTATTAAAATAAAAGAGCTTGCAACTATTGCACATCTTGATGATTTGACTCCATGATGGCCTTCCAACCAAATATTGCCTCTATCAATATTCCACTCCCTTCTAGCAAGTGGAAGAAGGGACTCCTAAGAAAACTTGATATAACTAGTAATAATGAAAATTTGAGATTTGAACCATCCTCCTTGTAGCAATAAGTGCATGAACATACCATTGTGCTCATTGTGCTAGTGCATCCACATTTTTTAGCATCAAAGTTGCATAGATGCATGACAACATAGATGATTATGTTATGTGTGAAGAAATGGTGAACGGGTCAATTTTTGAGTGGAAAACAAAGAAATAAAAATTTATAATTTAGAAATTTGAAAATTTAGAAAACATAGACTTGAATATGATGTCCTTAATCAACAACAAACCAATATCTTCTACTAATGAGTGATTATTCTCTAGATCTTGCTCTAATACCATGTTCAAATAATCCAAAAACATGTGTTCACCATAATCGTATGCCAAAAAGAAGAAAAGGCAACTAAAAGATAGCAAGAGATGACAAGAAGAAGTATAAGGTGGGTTCTCGTGGGAACCCCAATATATCATATTTTATTTACACTTATCATACAAATGGATCCTAATTGAGCGGTATTTATAGTGATAGCAAATCCCCAATAAGAAGTTAAACTCAGACCGAAATAAACTTAACCTTAATGTTAGCCTTAAAATAAAATAATATTAAATTTATTTTTTAAGCAGGGTTATGTATAGTGGTGAATATTCACAAATTGGGCGAATATTAGGATTTTCAAAATTTGAAATTGGCAAATATGAGAACCCTCGACGTCGGCCTATTCGCCTAAAATTTTCAAGACCAATTTTTTCTTAGGGTGAATTCACCATAATATATATCCAAACATAGGCATATTTGTACTCATTGGAAAGCTCTTTTTGATCATGATCTAATGGTGGTGTTTTTATGAAGTTATAAGGTCATTTAATAGGTCAAAATTTATCCCAAAGATGAATTTACATTTTAGGGCTTCAAATACCCCAAAATTTGGTGTGAAGATGATTGATTTGATTTTCTTAGGATTCACCATGATTCACCTTGATTTTGATTAGGATTCGCCATTTTTTTACAAGTACATTTTGAGTCCAACCCCTTATGCATAACCTTGTTTGTAAGTAAGGTTATCTATAAAGGTCAATTAACCAATACAAATAAGGATGAAAAATGAAAGGATCCTATAGGCTTACATGAACATGCTCGTAGGATTACATAAATGATGAATGTTTGTAGGATTACATAAATACATGCCTATAGGATACATTAATAATGTTCATAAGTACTCCTTCACACTCACACAAACTACACAAATTTTATTGGGAATCTATTGATATTTTTTCTAATATCTAGAGACATGTATATGGTAGAAGAAGTCTTGGATCAATGACGAGAAGCCATTTGAAATGAATCAATTTTTACAAGTTGGTATTGACTTTTAATTTTGAATGTTTCCCATTGATCCTCCTCATTAGGTGGAACTGAATTGAGGCTTTGATATATAAATAATATTTCATCCTTAGAAATTTTATGCTTTAGACTTTAATTGACATTTTAGTGAATTACATTAACTAGACATGTATTCCTTTTCAAAGAATCTTGTCCTTATGATAATTTTGTTAAGCATGCTTAGGATGCATCGTAGTATTCTTAATATTTTATATCCTTAGGTATTTTTAGACTCTTGGACCTATTTGAATCATCTCCAAGGTCTTTTTCAACTAACGTAAATAGTATTCCTTTTGCTTTAGCCCACACCTATTAAATTCATAATTCTTAAAAATTTCACTATGTAGTACATAGTACTTTGAGCAACATTAAGAATTTGGCCAAAGTGACATTGGTCATATCTCACTATACCTTCAATTTGATTGACCTACTAACATATGACATCAATTTGAGGTTTTATTATTTGCTTGATGCTTTTTCAATGAAAGGTGGATATGATATATGTATAAACTTTCAATCATGAAGGCATAACTTATCCAGATTTTTTGAAGGAAACTTAAAATTAGTCTACACGATTTGAGTTGATCAAGGAGTATAAAACTCTATGGTATCCAATTCACTTAATCCCATCATCTTCAAATATGGGAAACCATTTCCTTTTGCACTTTTGATTTATGTACCTTCAAAACATAGAGGCAAAAACTAGTTTTGTTGGAGCTACTTAGCTCAAAATTTTAAAAATAAAGCTAAGGTTTTAATCAAATATTTTGGGATGTAGATATATACAAAATTGGATATTTTTACATTCCAAAATGAAGGTAGGGATATTGAAATATTTATGATTTAGCCTTTTATAGATAAGACCAACAATTAAGAAGTACCTACGGGTGCTCTTGATGTAATCTGCAAGCAAGTGTTATGTAAGACTTTGGGTATTCTTCGGTGTGAGCCTACGAGCATCTATATATAAGCATATGGGAACATTTTATGTATTCACCCTAAGTTATATTGTTGATCCACCTCTATGGATAACCTTGATTGAAGGGTGTAATATATATAATATTTTATAATTTAACCTTCAAGTCAAGTTATGTCAACTTGAGATTAATATTTAATTAGGGATTTGGTATCACTATAGATGTTGAATTTGTAATCTAATTTATGGCCAATAGCTAACATTGTGTGACATATTGGATAGGCCTAAGGGCACATCATTATGCAATGTATTTAATATTTTGTAATATTTTATTATGTAATCCCAATGGGCCATGGTTAACTTTGTTATGGTTAAACATTATTTAATATTTGTAATTAACCTAAAGCCCACTTGTTATTTCGACTTAGTTTAAACTCTATGACGTAATATAGGATTTTGGTATTGCTATAAATACCCCCCTCACACTCCTAATTTCTCATAAAAGTGTTGTGTCATATAATCCATGGATAGTGATTAATTATGGTGCCTATGGGTGCACAAAATTCTCTTTCAACATTTTTTCTTTCTATATAAGATTTGATTAAAGGTTTTGTTTTTGTTTCATTTCTAAAAAGTATTGTGAATTCTATTATGCTATTAGATCGGGATCTTAAGATTCTTTGGTATTTATTTCAATATATAGCACAAATTTATTCTTTACCTTTTGTTGCAATTCTAAAATTTTTCTATATCTTGTTTTTACTCTATTATGATTAGAATTTTACCTTCTCTCTATTTGATTTTCTTATCAAAATTTCAATATTTTCCCTTCTCTCATCTCAATGAGAAATAGAGAGATAATGACCTTGAATTTAAAATTGATGTCAACAATATTTCACATGCACATTTATGTGTGCATGCCTTATAGTTGGTGTTGTCTACATTTTGCACATATAATAGGTTCTTCATGTAGGATCACACTAGTTTTCTAGATCCAATGGTGTGTCAAAATGGTTTCATGATGGAGTGAACTCTTGGATTTGGAGGGTTAGAGGATCAATTTCTTACATGACCCTGCTATTCATGTTTAGTGTTATGCCATGTGCCTAAAATTAGAGTCGTTGTCACCAAATCCTCTCGCATATGCTTGGCTAGTGGTTATTACATGCTATTGACTAAGAGACAAAAGGTCCATGGAGCCAATTGCTAAGGTAAAAAAAGTAATTAGATTGTTCTAGAAAATCAGAGCTTGCCAAGTGAGAGGTTAATATTGGTGCTTGCTTCCCTAAGGTTAGAGCATTTAATTTTATTTTTGGTCTATTAGGGTAAATCTAATGACAAATTAGCAATTCATTCATTGAGGCAAGATCCTATTTAATACCTACCTTGGGTTACAAACTAAAATATTTATACTCTCAAGGAGGAGATCATTACATAGAAAAATTATTAAAATAGTCTCTCAACTAAGAGTGCATGATCTAATAATAAAATAATGTAATAAACAAATCTCAATATCTCCCTTATTATATTATTTGGGATAGGAAATATAAGGATACTTCCTTAATTTTGAGGAATCTTGGCTCTAGCTCTAGTTTTGGCTATATATTTGGGCTTTAGCTCTAGCTCTAGCTCTTAGATCTAGATCTAGGTCCTACCTCTAGCTATTGGCTTTAACTTCTGGATCTTGGCTCTTGGATTTATATTTGGCATTGGCTCCTAGTAGCTCTTAGCTCTTGGTTGTGCAAACACTTTTGGATCTACCTCTAGGTCCCCTACCTTTGGGTTAGCCTTAGGGTCTACTACATCTTGGTATACCACTAGGTTTGCAACCTTTAAGTTAACCTCTAGGTTTACCATTGGGTCTGCTTCTAGATTTATTACCTCTAGGTCAACCACTAGGTATGCCATTAAATCAGTCTCTAGGTCTACCACTTATTTTTTATCTAGATTTATTATCATTGGGTTAACCACTAGGTCAATCTCTACGTCTAATACCTCTAGGTCTGCCATTAGGTTTGCCTCAAGGTCTTCCATTGGATATAGCAATGAATCTACCTCTGGGTTTGTTTCCTCTGGGTTTACCTCTAGTTCTACCTCTAAGTCTACTTTTGGGACTATATTTAGGTCTACCTCTTGGAATTCTTCTTTTTTTTATAGAATCTATTCAATATTTCTTTCATGTTGTCCCATTGTATGACACCTATTGATCCATATCAATATGTAACTTACTGGTCATTTTTTATTTATACCAACATATGGTTCTAGGAGTTGCATGGGACTATAAATTTATGAGTCGTATTTATTTTGGATTGACTATTATAACCAAGGCATTCATTATTTGGCCTTATATTTGGCATTATGACTCTCTTATACATTACCTATATTTTTCCAATCTTATCCCTTTATAACTCATTTATTTTATTAGCTTGGGGTGAAATGCTTTAGTTTGTCTTTCAAAGCACTCAAGTTTTTTCTCTTCAACATGGATATCAACAAGTGTGACATTACCATTAATAGAAATCAAATCATTACTATCACAAGATAAATTTATATTAATGATAAGATCACTTATGTCATAATAAATATTTTTTATTAAGGGATTTAGGTTGCTTGTCTCACAAGAAGCATCTCCCACCATAGGCTTGACCTTAAATTACTCCTTTATGTTCTATTTTTTTTACTTTTATAGATGTTAAGGGTGGTTAACGTCATGTATATTGTCCTTACATCATCTATAGGGATTATAACATCGGTTTGAAGAGGGTCTTTGGAACCATCAACATCTTTAAAAATTATTTGCAAACAACTCCTTGGTGTGACAAATTATCCATCTTCATAAAAATACTTATCTTCTAGGAAATAAATACCCTTAAGAACCTTATCTAATATGGCACACTTTTGAACATCTAGTGGATTCTTGTTGTGGTTTATCTTTGTCTTTTCCATGTTTTAAGGTGTCAGTCTATGTTAAAAATACGCCTTTTACAATCATTGAATTTTGTAAGAAGGTTAAGAGTGTCAAAATCTCTCAAAAATGTACCTTTTACAATAATTAAATTTTGTAAGAAGGATAAATTTGTCAAACTCTGACAATATTGCACCTTTTACAATCACAATTTTTTTTACACCCTTAAATCAATGATAATAGAGATCAAACAATGTACTTCTATACCCTTATGTCTTCCAATTACTTTTTATGTAAAAAAACATAATAAAATACATTTAATATTTTATAGTAAACTTTTTTTGGTTATTGTGAGAAACGCCTATGACCGACGTACAAGGTTGAGCATTCTCCTCCCAACCATGACCCCTCATAAAGCTAAGAGCTATATTTGTCAATAGGGAATTTAACACAAAGCCACCACACACCCACCCCCTCACACGCATGCCCACACCATAGTTTTTACTATAAAAATATATAAATTTTCTAATAAAAATATTAAAATAACCCTTTTTAAAAATAAAATCATTTATTATTATTATTATTGAACACACACCCACCCCTCACACACTCACCCACTCACCCACGTCATGGTTTGAACCTTGGAACTCCCCAAGAAGAGCCAAAGAACAACAACAACAAATAATAATAATAATAATAATAATATTATTATTATTATTATTATTATTATTATTATTATTATTATTATTGGGTACATAGATGAATTGGTTACAATCACAATTTTTAGCAGTCAGTGCTCAAACTATCAACGAAGGCTTCTAATACACTCGTCGTTTAATGGTATCTCGACATGAGATGGGGACCATCGGGCGCATAGGATTTGCACCGTCTTTGTCAGTCTGGTTCAACACGTGGCATGAAAGGGAACCGTCGAACAAGTAGGAAACAAATCATCGTCATCATTCAGGTGTAGGTGCAACACACAGGGATTCAGATTGAACTACTAGCTATGCATGAGCACGCCCATCAAATTGAAACCTAATTATTATTATTATTATTATGCCTCTTTTGATTTATTTTCCTTTTTCAAATAGAAAGGCAGTTAGTGCTTAAGCTTTTTAATGATTTTTTTTTTTTAATAAATAGAATGACCTTTGTTTAAAAAAAAAAAACCTTAACCAAAAAAAATTAAGCACCCCTAAATTTAAAAAACTTTTAAACAATACCCGGGGGATACGGTCCTTGGATCTACCGCTGACTCGAAAGCTTCAACCACTACGGGCTATTTGTCTTGGTGCTTTGCATCGGTAAGATTTAAAAGGATCCCTTTAATATTTAAAAAGTTACCCAAAGCATTTTTCAACATAGTTGGGCCTCCGCCAGTGGCCCGAGGAAGTCAAACCTGACCTTTTATGCTGCCATGTATGTATAGCTCGCGTATACGAGACCCCTTCTCAGACCCAAAATTCTATGGCTCCATACTCTTGCCACTTCAGGTACTCGACATGTCACATGCCCAAAGTGTGTGATTCAAGGAGATCTTTTCAAACCCTTGCACTCAGTCCCCACCTTCTCCCATGATTTCATAGGTGGTGCCCTTGCCAGCTTAGATTTGCTCAGATCTGCTTAGGCTAGCACGTAATCCAGGCATGAACGGAGGATTTTTAGGGCATGTTTTTCAATGAAGTCGGGTTTCAATATGTGGCACAGATAGAACAATGCTACATTCGTGTGCATGATGCGCTAAACCTTGGTGCTCCTCAACCACAATCACAGCTATCACTTTGCTAAAAAAAAAAATATCTCTATCAGAAAGAAAGAACCTTACACCAGTTTCTCAGCTATCAATGACGTCGACTTGCTGGTTGTTCTCATAGTCACCCAATAGTCTCTGCATCTGCTAGTGGTTCTCCGACTGTGTTCTCTACTGCATGGCTTTGATATTTCATTGTGTCCTCTGTTGTGAAATTGAGTTGCGTTTATCCAGTGGGTTTAGGGTTTGTTTAATTGTGTTCCATTTATCCAGTATACTTAGGGTTTATAGAGGCAACCTATTTATGGTGTTATAAATTTTTCTATGAATAAAAAATGTTTAATTATCAGCTTAAAAAATTAATTAAATGTCATATTCAAAAAATAAATAATAATTAATGATTTTTTTGATATTGATTTCCAATAAAACTTAATAATATAATATTATTCAAAATTTATTCCCTTGTGATCGACTAGTAGTGCAAATGGTAAGACGTCATAAGTAAAAGTCGTTTTTTTAATTAACACTAACATTAAACTGCTTAAAATCAATCTACCCATCTACGAGAAAAGTTTCTGTTTATCATTTTTAGTGGTCAACAGGCTCCTGGTAAAGAGTGGCAAAATTGGCCCTACGGAATGGTCACGATTAATCCATGCGACTGCACACTGCTGTTTAACGGTGCCTCTTTTCAGACATAACTTCAACATTGACAAAAAAAGAGGCAAGATGTTCCCGTCGCAAGGGATGAGAAAGTTAAAAAAAAATGCACTAGCTGGGATAGAGATCTTTCAAGATTTACCTTTTCAATGGCGAACAATACAACACGTCTATAAATAAAACCGATGAATTAAAGTTTACATATGCCTTTTGTCAACCGTTTCTAGAAATTGGGGTTGATTGGAACCATCAATGTTGGGCATTTTTGTTACCTACATTGTATCGTATGCAGAAGGAATTATCTCCACATCTTTGGTGGAATCAAGCATTTTCTTTAACTTTTTAATTAATTTATTCTCTCATTTATTTATATCATCAACAAGGTTGATTTCAATTCATTAAAGTTGGTAAAACATGGTTTTTTAAATGTTTATCTTTATCTAAACATGGTTGTTCAAATGACTATTTTCATCTGCCTCACACTTTTCACATTTAATCAATTCAAAATTTTGACATTGCAATAAAATTTATTAATCTAAAAGATATACATTGAGTTAAGGTTAGACAAGGTGCAAAAAAATTAGACAACATATTTGAAACATATATAAAAATAGTCTAATAGTCTAGTACCTTATCAAATATTGGAAGAGAATTGATACATTAGACCATTTTTTTATTACGACACAATATTTTTTAACAACTAGTTATCAACTAACCATAGGATAACATATTAGTCTTTGTTGGATTAACCTGTTAATAACTTATATTATTTAATAAAACATTTGAAAAAATATCATTTGTTAGCTAAGCAATAATAAAATATGATTTTTTATTTTTTAAATGAAATCCATCTTTTATAAAACTAATGTATACACATGGATGTGATATTAATTCTAAAACCCACATATATCAAAAGGTTAAATCTACATTAAAAAAATCTATGAGACCATACAATTTATAAATTTTTAAACAAACTACACAATGCATAGTTTTGGATAACACAATAAGAAGTCATTGAGACATGGATCATAGTCATGATCATCAAATATTTCCATACCAACATGCCAATGTGGAGTTTTAGAATCTAATTCTTCAACAATAGATATGAGAGTTGCCTATACAAAATCTTTGAAAAATAAAATCAATATAAAATAATCCTATTCACCATGACTACATGAAGCATCACCATTTATGGTACCTTTTAGATCTGGAACATTAAATTCGAGACATGATTGATGTTCATTGTTATTAACGTATCAAGTCCATATCTATGTAATATTTATGTAGACATGTACATCTTTGTTTTATCTCTATTATTTAGTTTTGGTGTTGCAAGTGTTAACATATTTCAAAGTTGAAAATTAAACCCAAAATAATGTTGATTTCTTATAATTAGAGAGGCAGTCATGAGATTGCATCACTGGGGTCATGAGTCATACTTGATACTCAAGATTCAAATACTATAACCTTCCATTTGTGGAATATTATATCACAAAAACAACATTGAGCATGCCAAATGATATATATTTTTAATTCCTAGAATCCATAGTAATTTTGTTTGCTTGATAATAAGGGGTTGTACTTGGTCCCCCACCTTTAAAACAATACATCTCTCTTCTTTAAATATTGAGATTTTACAAATAGATATACTTCTCATCTCAATTGAGATGCTATAGCTAGAAACCTACATCATTTTACATAAAATATTTGAATTCTTAATTTTTATTTTTTGGAACCTTTTAAATCTCTGTATGAATACAACTACTCCAAAATTTAGCATCTTGACATTTTCCTATAGCAACCTTCACAATGCCAAAACTTCACCTCTACTATCTATGTCTTGCATCTTAGAAGAGTAATATTTTCAAAATATCACACTATCATAGTCCGCTTTACCAAATCTAGATTGCTAGTTTCCTTTTTGAAACACAAGTGCAACCACAAAAATTATAATAAATAGTCTAAATGAACACACATTATTGTTACAAAATAAAATAGATATTATCAATGGAAAACATTAAAGTAAATCTTAATCATTACTTGATTTAGGCAATCAACATTTTTTGCCAGCTTCAACTAAAATTTCTACTTCCTCTAACCATGGAAAAAAGATGTTAACTTCACGATCCTCAATCAAAACCCCTCTACTGGCTAGCTTATTTGTACATTTGTTTCCTTCCCTTCATATATGTGTAAACCTGGTTTCTTCAAACTCTTTAGCAATATATTGAATTTCCACAATTATATCTTGTATGTTCCATGGAGCCTTTGCTTTCCTTAAAATTACATTTATTACTATGAGAGAATCACCTTCCATCCATAATCTATTCTATTTCATTTATTTACATATTTTTAACCCTTCTAAAGTTGCCCAAGCTTCAAATTCATTATTTATCTTAAATCCACAACCGAAAGCATAATGAGAGAAAATCTCTCCTCTATTATTTCTAATTATTCCTCTTCCTCTTAATTGTCCTAAATTTCCTTTAAATGCTCATTAAAAATTTATTTTAATCCACTTCATATCTGGTGGTTTCCACTTTATACTATTTACCTTATTTTTTCTTCTCTTGTACCCAACATCATAATTCCATTTAATGACTTGAATCCATATATCAAGACTCTCTACTTTCAAATTAAGATTTGGGTGAGTTGATAGGGTTGGTTTATAATCCTCTATGGCTAAATATATCTTCTTTTTCATTACCTATAAAATGCTTTCTTTTTCTTTAAATATTCTTCTATTCCTTTCTAGCCATATAGTCCAAAGTATTGTATCTTTTGATATATCCCATGTTTTCTATAAAACCTCACTTTTATAGGTGCTCTCCCATTTTTTTGACTAATCTTCAATTCTACTATTCATCACCATGCATTTACCAAACATATTAAGAATCTATTTCCATAGATTTCAAGCTATTGAGCAACGTCCCAAGAGATGGTCAATACTCTCCTCCTTATTACCAAAAATAAATTGAGAGGGGCCATGAAAACCCCTTATCATAATGTTATCCCAGGATAAAATTCTTCTATGACCTACTAGCCAAACAAATATTTTGACTTTAGGAATGCTTGGGCTATCCCAAATATCTCTCCATATTCTAGTTATTTTATTATTATGTTGGTGTTGAACATTATATCCACTTCTTGTTGTGTATTCTTCTAAGCTATTCAAATCCCAAATCAATTTATCCTTGGCACCCTCAAAATAATCATAGTTGTTATCTTTCTACTCAATTGCCTCCTAGCATCAATGTCTTGTATACTTGTAAAAAAAACTTCTTTCCATTTTTATCTTCCTTCTCGGTCCTTGTACAAAATATTTGAAACCCTATCACCGTATTTGTCTTGAAGCAATCTCATCCAAGATTTCAAATTTGGATCTAAATTGAGTGGTTTTTATCACACCAAGTATCCACCAAAATAGAATGTTTTTCTCCAATTCCCACCACCCATCTTAAACCTTTAATCACAAGATCAATAGATTTTTTTAAACCATTCCAAAGAGAAGAATAATTTTAAAGAGAGAATGTTGTAAATATTAAACTTGGGTCATTAGGATCAACATGCTTACTTAGAATAATTCTTGCCCATTGTCTTTGACTCTATTTCTACAATCTCCAAATAACTTTTCCCCTAAGAGCTAAGTTTGCATCTGTAAGAGATCTTAAACCAAGACTTCCCCTAGTTTTATCATCACACAACTTGCTCCTTTTCACCAAAGAAAGTTTCCTTTTGTCATGTAAACCTGACCATAAAAATCATCACATAATAATGATTAAACTTTTTTCAACTAATTTTGGAATAGAATACAATGACATATACTATATTGGAATGGCTTGTAAGATTGACTTAATTAACAACACTTTTCCTACTAATGATAACCATCTACCTTTCCAAGCTGGAACTATTGGAAATTTTGAGTAGTTATGTTGTCATTGATATCAAAATTTAGTTCATCTCAGTGCAAGGGAATTGACAAAAAGAGGGTTAAAATATTTATATTTTAAGCCCCAGAGATTTGGTTTAAAGCTTCACATGGTTAGTCAAAATATTGTCTAAATACCCCAAAGGAAGGAAATACCTAGGCCCATAGGAAATAATATTATGATATTCATTATTATAATATTAAAGTTGTCAAGGAGAAAGCCTAAGGTGAAGGAAGGAAATACCTAGGCCAAAAGGAAATAATATTATAATATTTATTATTATAATATTAAAGTGTTAAGAGAAAGCCTAAGGTTAATTATAAAATAATTATAATATTTATATTATAATAATTTTATAACCCTAAGTGGGTTTGGCGCCAAGAATAAAGTTCAAATATTTAAATTTCCACCGACGTCCAAGTAAGGAGGAAAAATGGTATTTATACCATAAAGTTTTGAAGGCCAAAAGTAAGTCTCTCGAATGCATGTGCGAATGTTTGATTTAATTAATTGATGCAAATTTCATGAGAAAAGCAAGGATGAAATTTTTATTTTAAAAGAAAAGAGGATCACATGGATAAATAAAGGGACAAGTTTGCATGTCCCTATAACCAACCACATGGTTGTCCTAGCGGTAGGATTGGCAGCATTAAGTCTTTGGTGGATGCCAAGTCTCGCATTCATTTCATGGTGGTAGTAGAGAGGGAAGGTTTTTGTTTTAAACGAGTTTGGCACTAGTGAAAGGAAAAAAGGATAGCATGCGCAATAAAGGTTTCAAGTGAGCATTTAGCTCACGTGGTGGTTAGGTCGTGGCTAAGGTGCAGATAGCATTCGAGTAGGGGTTCGATTCTCTCAAGAGGTAATGTGCAAGGCATTAATTTTTGGTTAAATAAATTGATGCCTAAGGTTCTAAGTTACAAGGTATGCACCTAACTTGGGAGGTATAAGGTTTGAAAATTAATTTTTATTTTTTTTCCATAAAAAGGGTTTGAAATAATTTGGCTTTAGTGAAGTTGTTAAGTGCTTTGGAATATTATTTTGAATGGTGGTTATATTTCTTTTGGAAATGCATTTATGATAAGTGGGAGATATAAGGGAATAATTTTTATTATTCCATGCATTTAATGTTTGAAGGAAGTTATAGTGATTTAAGTGTGAAAGTGAATTATTGGAGTAATAAGAATCCTTGCTGATTTTGTTTTGAATGTGTTAAGAGGGAGTTAAAAGGTGTATGAGGTATTTTGATTGTTTGTATGTTTTGCTAAAATATTTTGAAGGGTTTGATTATATGAGTTGATGCAATAATTTGAGAAACCAAGAGAGTGGTTTGGAATTTAATTGGGCACACATATTGAAGGTTTGCTAACTCATAAATAAGTGTTGTGCTAACATTTTATAGTTGCAAAATATATTGTGAGTGAGACAGGTTTTGAAGACATATATCCATCAAAGCAAAAAGGTATAGGCACATCAACCTTTGTTTGAAGTGTTGTTGGATTGAACGTTGTAAATATAAGGTGGAGTGAAAAGGATTGTTTGATAAGCATTGTTGGAAATATTTGAGTGAGTTTTTATATGCTTCATTGGTGAATGTTTAAAGGAAATTTGAGATAAATATTGAAGATTATTTTTTTTGAGACCCACATTCTGTTCTTTGCTTGAAGAAGTATGAAAAAACTTATTTAGGGTTAGTGAGCAACTTGTGTTTCATTGATTGAATGATTGAGTGAAAATTCTTGAGCATTGGTTTTGAGTGATATTGAAAGTGAATGTGCAAATATTAGAAATCAAATTTGTGAAAGCAACGGACTTAATGATTGAGTAGAACATATTGAGTTTTTTATAGAGTACATCATTCTCTATATTTTCTAGAGGTTAAACAAATTCTGAATAGAATATGTCTAAACTGCTTCAAGTTAAAGGAATTACTTTGAAGACTAGACAAAGCATTTGATAGCATTGTGTGCAAGATTCTAGATTGATTGAGCATATCTTGTGAGTTATTTTGAGCATGTGTTTGAGAAGATTTGAGCAAGTCTTTGTGTAGGCATGAGAGCATAATTGAGTAGGTCTTTGAGAAGACTTGAAGGTAGATTTGAGAAAGTCTTTATGAAGGCTTAAGATCATAATTGAGCATGTTCTTGAGAGGAGTTGAAGATATATTTGAGAAAGTATTTAAGAAGTCTTTAAGGTATATTTGAGCAATTACTTGAGAAGGCTTGATGGAAAATTGGAGAAAGTCTTTGAGAATGCTTTAGGGTAGATTTGAGCAAGTCTTTGAGAAGACTTGAAGGTAGAATTGAGAAATTCCTTGAGAGGACTCAAAGGTAGATTTGAGAAAGTCTTTGAAAAGGCTAGGAGGTAGACTTGAGCAAAGTTGATTTGTTTATTTTTTAAAGCCTTGTGTTAAATATTGGGGAAAATCTAAGCAAATTTGATTTTTTATTGGATCAAGATTTGTGTTAAGCCTTAAGGATAGATTTGAGACAAATATTTATGAGTATATTTGTACTACACTTGGGATAGATTTTTGTGTAGATCTAAGATAGAGTTTAGAGTAATATTTGGAGGTGATAGAGGAGAGGACATCAGTATCTAGTGGATAGAGATCCATTATCCATGGTAGTGAGGATAGAGTTCTTCTATGGAGAGAGATCCATAAGCCAAAGTAGTGGGATTAGAAGTCTTCTAGAAGATCATCAGCCAAAGTAGAGGGGAAATTTTTTCCTATGGATAGATATCCATGAATCAGAGCAAGGGGAAAGAGTTATCCTATGGAGTGTGATCCATGAACCATCTCGAAAGATAAATTTCTTATGTGGAGATATATCCATGAACTAGTTGAGCAAAAAGAGTTCTCATATATCAAGTTGCATGAACCAAATAAATGGAAAAGAGATATCCTATGGAGATTCATCCACAAATTAGAGCATTAGAGGATTGGTGTATCCTTTAGATAGAGGTCCATAAAAATTGTAATAGGGAAGTGATTCCCAAGAGATTTGATGAAAAATTGTAGTGGAAATATTTTCTCTGTGGAGTAGCCCACATTGGGTGAACCACATTAAATTGGTGTCTCTATTGTGTGTGATGATTTGTGCATTGATTTTATTACTACTATTGATATTGCCATTGATAATATTGGATAATATTGTTTGGGAAAGAAAAGTAAAATTTGATCTTATATTGTTCACCCCCTCTTAGTATAATCTTGTGTTCTTCAATTGGTATCAAAGCGGGTTCCTTTAGAAGAGTTTAAAATCTTTATGGAAGAGTGTACAGGAACACAGATGGCATCTAAGAGTGGGGATTTAGAAAATAAGGCGCAATTTTTCTATGAGAACAATTATACATTCTAGATTATAATAATTAATACTTAACTAATGGCACAAAGAATTGAGACATGGTAAGCAGTTGAGGATGGGTACACACTGCTAGCTAGTCCTACTATAGATAAATATGGTAAGCTCTTACACCTGTATAATGCAAAGGTAATGAATGTAATCTTGGGTGGATTACGTGAAGCAAAATTTGTAAAAGTTATGCATTACACATTAGAAAAAGAGATTTGGGAAAATTTGAAGAATGCATATGAGGGAGATAAAAAGGTCAAGATGGTAAAGTTGCAAAATCACAAGAAAAAAATTGAAGACTTGAATATGAAGGATGAGAAAGACATTTCTACATACTTACTTCATGTGGATGAGGTTGTTAACTCTATGTGAGGACTTGGATTTAAATTTAAAGAATATTATGTTTGTCAAAAGGTTCTAAGGTCACTTCCTATGAGGTATGATGGAAATATTTTTGCCATAGAAGAAACAAGAGATCTTGAAAATTTGATTTTAGATGAGTTATAAGGAACACTCACAACATATGAGATGATATTAGTAAGGGATCCTATCCCGAATAAAGATGTAACTTTCAAATTAGTAAAGAAAGCTAAGGATAAGAAATTTTTTTCAAGTGATGAGGAAGCTAACTATGCCAAAAGGAACAAGAAGGATTTAGGAAAGTACAAAGGTATGAAAATGGTAAAGTGTTTCAATTGTGGTAAATATGGTCACTATGAATCTAACTGTACAGAAGTCGAAGGAAATAGTAGTGAAGAGAAACAAGATCATAAGAAAAAGGAAGTAGGGAAATCTAGGTATGAAAAGAAAAGTAGGGATGGACAAAGCAAGCATGGAAAGAAGTTTTTCCAAAGGTATAAGAAGAGTTTCTATGTAGATAATATAGGAAAGAGTTCAAGTGAAAGTGATGGAATATCCTCAAATAGTGAAGAAGATAAAATTCTCTTCTTGGCAATAGAGGAAGAAGGAAATGCTCCTATTGAAGATAAATCTGAAAAGTATGAAGATGCTCTTGAAGATAAAGAAGTAGAGGAAGAATCATAAAATGAAGAGGAAGGAGGAGTAGATCTAGAAGTTGAGCTTATTTCTACTCTTAAGGAATTAAGAAATATTAGAAAGAAGAATTCAAAACTCAAGATTCAATTTCAAGAATGTGATGAAGAGAAGAGAAAGCTTATACAAGATTTGACAAACTCAATAGCTAAGACAAGAATATTTAAAGAAAATTTAGAGGTAAAAGTCTTAGAATGTGAAATATTAGAGAATGAGGTAGTTTCACTAAGGAAGGAAGTGAAAGAGTCTAAAGACAAGCTACACAGGTTTGGGAAAAGTTCAAAGACTTTGGATAAGATTATCAATGCATAAAGATCTTCATCAAACAAGATAGGACTTGGTTTTGAAGAGGGACAAAGAGAACAAGGAGAGGATTCAAGCTCAAGATCCAAAGAAGAAGAAGCTTCAAAAGAAGAAAGTGAAGGAGAAAGTGAGACTTATAAGGATAAATTGAAAAATATAATGTTCACCAAGGAAGGAAACAATGCACAAATAAAGAACAAGAAACATCACAGGGAATAAAGGACTAAGAGACCTATGGGTCCAAGGCAAGATTTATTCAAAATATATTACTTCTCATGTAATAGGTTTGGTCACAAGGCTATGCAGTGCAAGACACATGAAAAACGTGGTTTAACTAAGAGAAATTTCAAATATGGACATCTCTTTCAAGGGTATTGATACTCTTGTAATCATTTTGGTCATAAAGAAATTCATTGTAGGATTCATAACAGGAATGGGTATGGCCTCACCAGGAGGAACTTCAAGATATTTGCACCTTCTAGGAACCATAAAATTAAGTTTTATAAGTGCAATAATGTTGGACATATGGCCAAGTGGTGTAGAATAGAATTTCTAGGGAAAATCATGTATAGGGACATTCAAAATAATCAGAAGGATCAGTTGAGAAAGAAGGTGGACAAAGAAAAAGAGTATTTTATGCTGGGAGTAGAGATACTCCCACACAAAAATTAATCACCTCAAGGAAATGATGTGGGGAGGGGGCTGAGCTAAGAGTCTTATCTTTAGTCCCAAAGGAGTCCCTTTGCCATTTATGTCAAAGGGGGAGATATTTGAGTTAGGGGAGAGAATTCAGTTAGGGGGAGCAGTTTCTCAAGGGGAGCAAAATTGGAAAAAGAAAAAAGGAATGGTTAAGGAAAAGGGTTGCCATCAATGACAAAGGGGGATATTGTTGGAAATTTTGAGTAGTTATGTTGTCATTGATGTCAAAAGTTAGTTCATATCAGTGCAAGGGAATTGACAAAAAGAGGGTTAAAATATTTATATTTTAAACCCAAGAGATTTGGTTTAAAGCTTCACATGGTTGGTCAAAATATTGTCTAAATACCCCGAAGGAAGGAAATACCTAGACCCAAAGGAAATAATATTATAATATTCATTATTAAAATATTAAAGTTGTCAAGGAGAAAGCCTAAGGTGAAGGAAGGAAATACCTAGGCCCAAAGGAAATAATATTATAATATTTATTATTATAATATTAAAGTGTTAAGAGAAAGCCTAAGGCTAATTATAAAATAATTATAATATTTATATTATAATAATTTTATAACCCTAAGTGGGTTTAGCACCAAGATTAAATTTCAAATATTTAAATTCCTTCTAACGTCCAAGCAAGGAGGAAAAATGGTATTTATACCATAAATTTTTGAAGGTCAAAATTAAGTCTCTCGAATGCATGTGTGAACGTTTGATTTAATTAATTGATGCAAATTTTATGAGTAAAGTAAGGATGAAGGCTTTATTTTTAAAAGCAAAGAGGGTTATGTGGATAAATAAAGGGACAATGTTACATTCCCTATCACCAACCACATGGTTGGCCTAGCAGCAGGATTGGTAGCATTAAGTCTTTGGTGGATGGTAGATCTCACGTTCGATTCACGATGGCAGTAAAGTAGGAAGGTTTTTATTTTAAATGGGTTTGGCACTAGAAAAAGTAATAAAGGACAACGGGTGCGATAAAGTTTTCAAGTGAGCGCTTAGCCCACATGGTGGTAATCGAAATCCTTGCTAATTTTATTTTGAATATGTTAAGAGGGATTTAAATGGTGTATGAGGTATTTTGATTGTTTGTATGTTTTGCTAAAATATTTTGAATGGTTTGATTATATGAGTTGATGAAATAATTTGAGAAACCAAGAGAGTGGTTTAGAATTTAATTGGGCACACATATTGAATGTTTGCTAACTCATAAAGAAGTGTTGTGCTAACTAGTGAGCAAAAATTCATGTCTCAGAAAAACATTCATTTCTCTTCCATAAATTATCAATCCGGTAAGTCCGTAAACTTATGAGTGTCACGCACAGTATATGCTTGCAGTGTTGGGGAATAAATCTGATTGTACCTTATTTAGTTTGGTGGGGGATGTATGTGCATTTTGATTTCATCCAAACTAAATAAACTAAGTGCGGAAAATAAATTACAAACTAAAATACTGAAAATGAAATACATAAAATAAATGTACAGGAAAATAAATGTGCTGAAAAGAAACACACAGCTAAATAAATAAAGCAATAAATCTAATCTAATGAAAATAAATAACAAAAATAAATAGGGGAGGACTACTGCAAGGAGTGGGCCCAAGCTCCCATAGATAGTCCACCCAACTAGCTACGTAGAGCTTGCTCAAATAAGAGGAATTGCACTCTTAATAAATTTGACAAGGAAATAAAATAAAATAGTTCCTCTATTAAAAATTCATCGTCCTTTCAGGGAAGACCTGTGCATTTATACAATGCACAACCTTCCTCTATTACATTTTTAGGCAAGTCTATTTTAGACTTGCAGTTACAATAGATATGTTGTAAACATTCCAGCCAGACAATCCTAACAATCATGCACTAATAATAACAGTCACGCACTAATTTTACCCATAGGATAAATCAGGCGTATTCTATTTTTATCAGAACATGTATGATATCAGTAATAAATCCATTCGCGTGTTTGTCCATCTTAGTCGCCAATGCAAAATAGATTATTTTCCTGATTTGTCACATTGTCTGTTCATGCACATTGATTCACCAGATAATTGTCGCTCTGTTCTGCTCGTGAGAAAATAATCCTCACCTTGTAAAGTTTAACCAGTCAATCACTTAATAATAGAGGTGCTTTATTTATTTTAATAACAATGCATAAAATATCTCTCCCTTTTTCTTCACGTGCTTTGGTAGCTATCCCAACTTGGTGCATATGACGTGGAGTCAACGGTCAACATGGTCCCACTTGCCCGCTTGGTCAATCTTGCAAAGTATGGAGGTGTGGAGGTGCCTTCTTCATGAGGAAGGTGCCTTCCTCAAGTGGGTGCCTTCTCCATAAGGAAGGCGCCTACTTCTAGCCTTCTCCATAAGGAAGGTGCCTACTTCTGTTGGGTGCCTTCTCCATAAAAGGTGCCTACTTCTTGGCACCTTCTAACCACCTTCTTCATAAGGAAGGTGCCTACTTCTTCTGGGTGCCTTCTTCATAAGGAAGGCACCTACTTCTATTGGGCGCCTTCTCCATCAAGAAGGTGCCTACTTTATTGGGAACCTTCTCCATCAAGAAGGCACCTACTTATATTGGGCACCTTCCTTGAAGAGGAAGGCACCTGCTCTCATGCCTTAGTCTCCGAAAGCAGAAGTATGCCAGGTCCAAGTGGATGTAGACTGTAAAACACCAAATTAGTACCAACACCTGCATTTATACACATTTCCCACTAAAAACACCAATCAAGCATAATACTAGATTTTCTATCAATTATATGCATAAGTTATATAAAATACATCTCATATGCTAATTAAACCAGTAATGATGCCCCTTAAAAGTGTATATAAAATGAGCATTTCTGGTGCTCATCATCCCCCCATGCCTAACATGTGCCACGCCCTCGTGGCACCAAAAGCAGAAGTTATCCCTCTCGTAGGCTGACCATGCCTAAATATTGTCATGTCCTTGTGACAACAACCCCTCGGATATATATTTTTCTTTTATTTTTCTTCTTTTTTTTTCAATGGCCTTCAGCACCTTTATTTTTTCGTCGTTGAGCGCTGCTATTTTTTTCATTCAACACTGCTGTGTTTTTTCTCAGTACTATTTTTTTTATTCAACACTGCATTTTTTTTTATTTAGCACTATTTTTTTTTTCTTCTTCTTCCATTGAGTGCTGCTATTCTTCACCCATCGAGTATTGTGGCACCAAAAAAGTCCAAAACACATCCTGACTAATCATTGCGGACAAATAGTTAAATTGTGACCACACTATTCAGGGCAAATGACCACTGCACTAATTTTTTATAAATGCTGGCATTTTCCAATGTTGCACATTGGTCATATTTGGTGAGACCAAATTGGTTTAAAATAAGTGCAGTCACCAGCCGCTACTTTTACCCACATCTAAAACGTATTTGACATCTCCAGAACCTCCTTTGTGGTACATAGTAGCATCATTTATATGTGTTCGCTCAAGTCGGCTGCCATTGTCATGAGGCGACAATGAAAATGATGCCAAATTTATTCACGTAGATGCCATAGCCTCTTTTTTTTAATATCCGAGGCATGTCATGTGTTTGAATTCTAATGGGAGATTTTGAAAAACTATGGAGGCATCGACTGGTATTAGCATAGAAATGATTTTAAAATAACTATACACATAATTAACAAAAAATAACAGTACATACCTGGGTGAATTTCGTAGAACCTGATGTATATGATGTTGGTGGTGCGAAACGTTTCCATGTTGCCCATACGTTGGTGCTCCTGGAGATTTTATTTATATATTTATTTTTTCTTTTGGCTGTCGTCTTCCTCCACACCACTAATTATCATTGTTCTTCTTTCTTCTGTAGGTGTGGATTTAACAAATCCAGCATCGTAGCCATAATTTACCATTTTTTTATTCTCCCCCTTAAATTAGTGATGCCCTCATCGCCAGCAATAGGTCCCTCTACGCAACAAGTCTGCAACCCTCCAAACATCAGGTCCCATACTGAACAATAGGCACCCCCATCCAAGGGAGAAGAACATCGCTTATTGGTGCCTTCCTCCAGGTGGAAAAAGGCACAACTATACTGGACTGATTGTAGGCACTCTCTTCCTGGTGGGAAGTAAGTGCCTTTTCCACTTTACCGCACTCCTAATTGTAGGGCATGGGATGTCACATCTGTTAGGCCTAGTTTAAGCTGGCTCTACCTACAGATTGTGTTCATGGCCATGTCCTACGAAACTATACACACAAAAACTAGAAAATAGGAATCATGCATGTGCTTGAGGCCCTAGCTCTTAGGATGCCTTCAGATTGCATTCAGAGGGCACGATTACCTGCACACACGAAAGTAGGAAAATAAGAGTCATGACTCCATGCCTGTTAGGCCCTGGCTCTCAGGATACCTGCAGCTTGCATTCGGTTCATGATTTCCTGCAAAGCAATAAGAAAGCAATTTTTATGCTAAGCAGGACATGTTCTATGCATTTTTTTTTTCATTGGGAGGATTCGCATAATTTTTTTTTATCAAGGCACCTCTACTGTATGCCATCAAGGTGCCTCATCACTTATTCCTCTTTTTTTTTGTCCCTTGTGCCATCGAACCACCCAAGTGTGGGAAATGGATCAAGGCACCCTAGATGTCAAGGCGCTTGCTTGCTGTGGAAGGCACCTGCTTTTTGTGGAAGGCACCTTCAATGTATGGCACCTTCTTGATGTGGAAGGTGCCTCCAATGTATGGCGCCTTCTTCATGCGGAAGGTGCCTCCAATGTATGGTGCCTTCTTGATGCGGAAGGTGCCTCCAATGTATGGCGCCTTCTTCATGCGGAAGGCGCCTCCAATGTATGGCACCTTCTTCATGCGGAAGGCACCTTCTTGATGATCAAGGCGTCTTTCACTTCATTTTTTTATTTTTTTTCACGTATCCTCCCCTTTTTTTCTTTTTTTCTCTTTTTTTTTTCTTCCTTTTTTTCTTTCTCTTTCTTTTTTTTTTTCTTTTCTTTCTCTTTATTTTTTTTTTTTTTAACGAATGATTGAACATTCATCCAAGCTACTAGTATGGTATGGGGTCTCCCCCATGCCGATGTCTGATCCACTCTCACAAATGTGAGGTGATTGTTAATGGAGCTCATTGACCGTTACTCGAACATTGTCTCGGCACTCTACTTTGTACGTGGTGTAGCATCTTTGACTCCGCTCATCATTTACTCAGGTTGTAATAGTCACACACCTTGCAGCAAAACTTTCCCAAAGTTTCACAAGCACCTTGGACTAGAAGCCTTTCACTTGATCAAGGTTACTTAGCCTGCCTTCAAGTGCTAATGTTGCCAAGGTAAAACTTTGCTAGCTTTCACCTGCTAGATTGGATGCTACACGATCAGGTACACGAGATAGTTCGTATAGTGCTATTACGAACTCCACGTATGAATCTCAATTCACGAAATCTTCACAGACACCTCCTTATTTGTCTACATCGCACTTCATGATGTCCTGCAAAACATAAAAGAAAAATCTAAACTAAAGGCATTAAAATAAAATTCTAACTAATTTTTTTTTTTTTTTTTTTATTATATATATATATATATATTTTTTTATCTTCTGATTACTTCCAGGCTCCTCCCTTGCTTTATTTAGTGATCGGTTGGAGATTTCTCATTTCCCTTCTGGACCAACCTGGTCCTAGGGAAAGAGGATACTTTCTTCCAACAAGTAACAAAAATAAAGCTTCTATTTTTCCTCCCTTAATTAGCATGTTTCTCTTAGACCAAGTTGGTCCTCAGGAAAGAGGATACTCTCTTCCAACAAGTAGCAAAATAAAACTCTATTCCTTTTTATCTGCTCTTAACTTGGAGCCTTTTTCAATAGAAGATATTTTTTTCTCTTTTTCATGAACACTGTAAACAATGTTCATTGTGTTGCTGGTGGCAATAATGAAGGTGGGGTCTCCCCCATGCCTACATCTGAACTAGTCTTCTAAAAAATCATCAATTTCATTATCAACTAGTTTGATGTGTTGTAGCATGAGAAGAGCAATTTCCCCCTTTGACCTCAAAACCAAATTTTTTCAACATAATGGCAAAATGTGCAGGCTGGAAAATGACTATCTACGGGTTGGCAACTTGGAGAAAACATGGCATAGCAGTATTTAAAAAATACATGCTAGTTTCTGATTCACCAGGTCGCCTTAAGCGCAAGTGAAGAGCATACTCCATAACAAGATGTTCTTTTAAAAATTTTGCTCTGTCATTTTTCCTACTATTAATTTCATCATTAAAAAACATTTACCAATACGTTGCAAAAATTTCAAGCCTATAAATTTTTTTATCGTTAAAACCAAGCTTCTAGAGGCATAATTTTCCAATGGTTTCTATGTAAAAACACATCCCTAAAAATTTTCAACTATCAGACCTAGGTTGTGCTATTTCGTTGATTTCTTGAAACCATTGAAAATATGATGGAAATCCTTCAATGCCAGATTTTTCTAATATTTTTCAACAACACATTTTATTCCTACTTCTACACTTAATTTGGTACATCAGATTCATTCCCATGTTTACCTGAGAAGCTAGAAAATGCAAACAGTTGCCTATGGGATTTGGCTTTGACTATGTCGACAACTATTTTTGGCCTTATAAAAAGGCCCTTGGTGGACTCACACTTCTCAGGTAAAATATCTACAGGTAATTTTAAATAGGCTTTTTATCTGACCTGTAAATCAGAACACTATAGTTTAGACACTCCTCGACAATGACGCCAAAATGGTGAGCAGAAATTCATGTCTCCAGAAAACATTCATTTCTCTTCCATAAATTATCAATCCGGTAAGTCCATAAACTTATGAGTGTCACACACAGTATATGCCTGTAGTGTTGGGGAATGAATCCGGTTGTACCTTATTTAGTTTGGTGGGGGATGTATGTGCATTTTGATTTCATCCAAACTAAATAAACTAAGTGCAAAAAATAAATTACAAACTAAAATACTAGAAATGAAATACAAAAAATAAATGTATAAGAAAATAAATATGTTGAAAAGAAACACACACCTAAATTAAATAAAGCAAGAACTAAAGCAATAAACTAATCTATAGAAAATAAATAACAAAAATAAATAGGGGAGGACTACTGTAAGGAGTGGGCCCAAGCTCCCATAGATAGTCCGCCCAACTAGCTACGTAGAGCTTGCTCAGGTAAGAGGAATTGCACTCTTAATAAAATTGACAAGGAAATAAAATAAAATAGTTCCTCTATTAAAAATTCATCATCCTTTCAAGGAAGACCTGTGCATTTATACAATGCACAACCTTCCTCTGTTACATTTTTAGGCAAGTCTATTTCAGACTTGCAGTTACAATAGATATGTTGTAAACATTCCAACCAGACAATCCTAACAATCATGCACTAATAATAATAGTCACACACTAATTTTACCCGTAGGATAAATCAGGCGTATTCTATTTTTATCAGAACATGTATGATATCAATAATAAATCCATTCGCATGTTTGTCCATCTTAGTCGCCAATGCAAAATAGATTATTTTCCTGATTTGTCACATTGTCTGTTCATGCACATTGATTCACCGGATAATTGTCGCTTTGTTCTGCTCATGAGAAAATAATCCTCACCTTGTAAAGTTTAACCGGTCAATCACTTAATAATAGAGGTGCTTTATTTAGTTTAATAACAATGCATAAAATATCTCTCCATTTTTCTTCACGTGCTTTGGTAGCTATCCCAACTTGGTGCATATGACGTGGAGTCAACGGTCAACATGGTCCCACTTGCCCGCTTGGTCAATCTTGCAAAGTATGGAGGTGTGGAGGCGCCTTCTTCATGAGGAAGGCACCTACTTTTGTTGGGTGCCTTCTCCATAAGGAAGGTGCCTACTTCTGTTGGGCGCCTTCTCCATAAGGAAGGTGCCTACTTTTGTTGGGCACCTTCTCCATAAGGAAGGCACCTACTTCTTGGCGCCTTCTTCATAAGGAAGGCACCTACTTCTGTTGGGCACCTTCTTTATAAGGAAGGCACCTACTTCTGGTACCTCCTCCATTGGAAAGATGCCTACTTCTACTGGGTGCCTTCTCCATGAGGAAGGCGCCTACTTCTACTGGGCACCTTCCTTGAAGAGGAAGGCGCCTACTCTCATGCCTTAGTCTCTGAAAGTAGAAGTATGCCAGGTCCAAGTGGATGTAGACTGTAAAACACCAAATTAGTACCAACACCTGCATTTATACACATTTCCCACTAAAAACACCAATCAAGCATAATACTGGATTTTCTATCAATTATATGCATAAGTTATATAAAATACATCTCATATGCTAATTAAACCAATAATGATGCCCCTTAATAGTGTATATAAAATGAGCATTTCTGGTGCTCATAACTAACCTTTTATAGTTGCAAAAGATATTGTGAGTGAGACAGGTTTTGAAGATATATCTCCATCAAAGCAAAAAGGTATGGGTACATCATCCTTTGTTTGAAGTGTTTTTGGATTGAACATTGTGAAATATAAGGTGGAGTGAAAAGGATTGTTTGATAAGCATTGTTAAAAATATTTGAGTGAGTTTTTATATGCTTCATTGGTGAATGTTTAGAGAATATTTGAGATAAATATTGAATATTATTTGAGTTAGGGTTTGATATCCACATTGTGCTCTTTCTTTATGAAAATACTTGTTTAGGGTTAGTGAGAAAGTTGTGTTTCATTGATTGAATGCTTGACTAAAAATTCTTTAGCATTGGTTTTGAGTGATATTGAAATTGAATGTGCAAACATTAGAAATTAGATTTGTGAAAGTGACATAATTAATGATTGAGTAGAACATATTGATTTTTTGATAGATTACATAATTCTCTATATGTTCCAAAGGTTAAAATGAATTATGAATAGAATATGTCTAAACTGCTTCAAGTTAAAGGAATTACTTTGAAGATTTGACAAATAATTTAATAGCATTGTGTGCAAGATTTGATATTGATTGAGCATATCTTGTGAGCTGTTTTGAGCATAAGTTTGAGCATATTTGAGCAAGTCTTTGTGAAGGCTTGAGAGAAGAATTGAGCAAGTATTTGAGAAGACTTGAAGGCATATTTGAGAAAGTATTTGTGAAGGCTTGAGAGAAGAATTGAGCAAGTTCTTGAGAGGAATTGAAGGTAAATTTGAGCAAGTCTTTGAGAAGGCTTGAAGGTAGATTTGAGAAAGTCCTTGAGAATGCTTGAGGGCATATTTGATTATATTTTGAGAAGGCTTGAGGGTATATTTGAGAAATTCTTTGAGAAGGCTTGAATGTAGATTTGAGCAAGTCCTTGACAGGATTTGAAGGCAGATTTGAGCAAGTCTTTAAGAAGGCTTAGAGGAAGATTTTAGCAGAGTTGACTTGTTTATTTGTTCAAGTTTTATGTTAAGCCTTGGGGTAAATCTAAGCATAGTTGATTTATTATTGGATAAAACTTTGTGTTAAGGCTTGAGGATAAATTTAAGATATATATTTATGAGTATATATGTACTACACTTGGGATAGATTTTTTTGTAGATCTGAGACAGAGTCGATATCAAGCTTTGGAGGTGATAGAGTAGAGGACAACAATATCCAGTGGATAGAGATCCATTATCCAGGTTAATGAGGACAACAGTCTTATATGCAGAGAGATCCACAAGCCAAAGTAGTGGGGGAAGAAGTCTTATAGAATATCATCAACTAGAGTAGAGGGGAAATATATCTCCTATGGATAGAAATCCATGAATCAAAGCAAGGGGAAAGAGTTCTCCTATGGAGTGTGATCTGTGAACCAGGTGGGAAGATAGATTTATTATGTAGAGAGATATCCACAAACCAGTTGAGGAGAAAGAGTTCTCTAGGATCAAGTTCCATGAACCAAATAAAATGGGAAAGAGTTCTCCTGTGGAGAGTGATCCACAAATTAGAGCATTAGGGGATTAGTGTGTCCTTTGTACAAATGTCCATAAATATTGTAATAGGAAAGTGATTCCCAAGAGATTTGTTGAGGAAATTTTAGTGGAAATATTTTCTCTATGGAGTAGCCCACATTAGGTAAACCACATTAAAAAAAATTCTCTATTGTGTGTGATGATTTGTATACTTGAAGAACACAATATTATTAAGAGGTGGGATGAACAATGTAAAATCACTTTTTACTTTTCTTTCCCAAATAGTATTAATCAATATAATCAATGGCAATATCAATAGTAATAACCAAAGAAATTCACAAATTGTCACACACAATAGAGACACCAATTTTAACGTGGTTCACCCAATGTGGGCTACCTACATAGAGAGAAAATATTTCTTCTAAATATTTCTCAAATAATCTCATGGTAATCCTTTCCCTATTACAATGTTTATGGACCTCTTTCCAAAGGAGATGTTGATACCCTAAATCTCAAGTTCGTGGATCTCTTCCATAGGATAAATATTTCCCCTTCAACTTTGGCTAGTGATCTTCTAGAAGACTGTCTCACTACTACACTGACTGGTGGATCTCTCTCCACTTGAAGACTCATCACTTAGAAGATCTATCTTCAATTTTCCTAGCTACTAGATCTCTATCCACTGAGACTTGTCCTCTATACTCTATCACTTCCAAAGCTCTATCAATAGGTTCACTCAGAACCTTCTCAAATCTTCCCAACAAGTCCACTCAAAACCTGCTCAAATTTGCTCAACAGGTCTACTCAAAACTTGATCAAATCTGCTCAATAGGTCCACTCAAAACCTTCTCAAATCTGCTCAACAAGTCCACTCAGAACCTTCTCAAATATTCTCAATAGGTTTACTCAGAACTTGTCCAAATCTTCTCAAAAAGCTCACTCAAAACTTGTCCAAATCTACTCAACAAGCTCACTCAGAACTTGTCTAAATCTGCTCAACAAGCTCACTCATAACTTGTCTAAATCTACTCAACAAGCTCACTTAGAACTTGTCCAAATATACTCAACAAGCTCACTTAGAACTTGTCTAAATCTGCTCAATAAGCTCACTCATAACTTATCTAAATCTGCTCCACAAGTCCTCTCTAGGACTTGCTCAAACCTGCTCAATAAGTCCTCTATAGGACTTGCTCAAATATGCATTAGAAAGCTTCCATAAAATATCACACAAAATCAGTCCACAATCCTTCTCAAAGACTTACCTCAAATCTACTTAACAAGTCCACACAGAACTTAGTCCTAAGAAGGCAATCCTCTAAGGGAGGTCCCAGGTTTAAATCTCCACCCTACCAAAAAGCTGAATTGGGTACAAAAAATCCAATTGATAATGTTGTTGTGGGCAGGGTCGGGTGTGACTCTCGGGTGACTTTGATGGTGTAGAACCCCTTGTTCATGGTATCTCAAACCAAGGCAGCCCCACAAGGGGTTTTTCGCTTTAAAAAAAAAAAATTTGCCTCCTAGCATCAATGTCTTGTATTCTTGTAAAAAAATATTCTTTCCAATTGTATCTTCCTTCTCGTTCCTTGTACAAAATGTTTGAAACTCTATCACCGAATTTGTCTTGAAGCAATCTCATCCAAGGTTTCAAAACTTGATCTAAATTGAGTGTTTTTTTATCACACCAAGTATCCATCCAAATAGAAAAAATTTCTCCAGTTCCCACCATCCATCTTAAACCTTTAATCATAAGATAAATAGATTTTTTAAACCATTCCAAAGAGCAAAACCATTTGGAAGAGAGAATGTAGTAAAAATTAAACTTGTATCATTGGGATCAACATACTTAGAAGAATTCTTGCCCATTTTATTTGACTCTATTTGTACAATATCCAGATAAATTTTCCCCTAAGAGCTAAGTTTGCATCTGTAAGAACTCTTAAACCAAGACCTCCCCTAGTTTTATCATCACACAACTTGCTCCATTTCACCAAAGGAAATTTCCTTTTTATCATGTAAACTTGACCATAAAAAGGATCACATAATATTTATTAAACTTTTTTCAACTAATTTTGGCATAGAATACAATGACATATAATATATTGGAATAGCTTGTAATACTAACTTAATTAACTACACTCTTCTTGCTAAAGAAAACCATCTACCTTTCCAAGTTGGAAGTTTATTTTGAACTTTAATAATAACTGGATTCCACAAATCTATCCTCATTCTCCCCTCAAATAAAGGCATCCCTAGATAAGTTGTTGGTAAATTTACCTTCTCCATTTGAAGCAACCTATATTAGTAGGAGTGTTAAGAAAGTAAATTTTGGATTTAGTCGTATTAATTTTTTGCCCTGAAGCTCTTTCATACTATTTTAAAAATTTATTCAAAGCTTTGGTCTCATTTATCCTTGCCCTTCCAAAAATGGTTGTATCATCTACAAACTGTTTATGGGTGATGTTATCTATGTTATTACTAATCTTATGTCCACTTATAAGCCCATATTTGTAATCCTTATTTAATTTCTACTCAAAACCTCTTCCATAATAATGAAAAAATAAGGAGATATAGGATATCCTTGTCTAAGGCCTCTCTTGGCTTTAAAATATTTTGTCACTAAACCATTGACCAACACTAAATAAGAAACTGTAGAGACACAAACTTCAATTCATTTAACCCATTTATTCCCAAAACCAAACTTATCTAAAATTGTAAAAATAAAATTCTATTTAACCCTATCATAGGATTTACTCATATCATGTTTTAATATCATAGCTTTCTCTTTTCTTGAAGTTGTTGAATGTATAAATTCATGAGATACTATGATCCCATCCAGAATTTGTCTCCCTTTCACAAATCCTCCTTGCTCTTCTGAAATAATTTTATCCAAAAATGGCATTAATCTATTCACCATCACTTTGGAAATAATCTTATAAGCCATATTACATAGAATTATGAGTCTAAAAGAATAAAAAAATTCAACATCCTTCTTTTTTGGAATTGGGGTAATATAAGTTGAATTTATTTTATAAGGAATGTATTATTTTACCCTATACTATTCCACTGCCACCAATAAATAATCCTTCACTATATACTAATTATGTTGGTAAAAAGTTGCGGAGAGCCCATATGGACCAGGGGAGTTATCCTTATTAAAATATAAAAGAGCTAATGAAATTCTTCTAGAGTAATAGTCTCCATCAGTTTCCTATTGTCTTCATTTATTATAATTGAAGGAATATCTTGAAGAAGTTTATCATTAAGAACTTCGGTCTCCTATGAACCTAGAATATTTTGAAAAAATAACTTTACCTCTAATAAAATCTAATGAAATTAATTTGAATGTTCTATAGCAACTATAATATTTGATAAAAACTTTATAATATGTTCTATACTCAATGCTCAATCACTTTCTCAATCACATAGAAGCATAAAGAGAATTGTTAGAGACTCAATATGTTCTATACTCAAATCTCAATCTCAACTCAAATCAATCTCATAGAAGCATAAAGAGAATTGTTAGAGACTCAATATGTTCTATACTCAAAGCTCAATCTCAACTCAAATCAGAATGTAGAATAGTTTGTTTCATGGAACTTGAACAACCACTTCACACAATCACTTGACTAGGCTCAATCAACTCTCCTCAACAAATCACCTCAAGGAACAACTCTTTCTCACAAACCCTAGTCCAAGCATGTATCACCCAACTCAAAATGTATCCAACAATGCTCAACAACAAATCTCACATAACAATGATACTCATGTTCTTTTCTAACTCAAGTTCAAGTTCATTGCACAACCAATGGCTTCAACAACAATGCTTATAAAACAAGGTTTAATCACAACACTCAAACCAGAAAACCTTGAAGCATTAACTCAACCACTTTTGAAAAGGAAACCCTAATCAAATCCTTTTCACTCCAAACTTAATTTTCAATCAAGCCAAACACCTAACTCAACAAAGAAGAATTTTGCCCATACCTTTTCTTGAAGAGTAATTGCCCTTTACAAATCTGCCACACTCACAATTACTTCTTTGACAAACTCAATAAGGGTTAGAGGATAATTTTTATATCACAAAAATAATATCACAATTACACCTTATCACTCCAACTTAAACAATACACAATATCCTCACAATAATCAAAAACCCTTTATTCAAATTAACATACACCCACAAAGTCTTAACCTTTCAATATTCCACAATGGCAAAATTTAAGACTTGAAAACTAAACCAGAATTCTCCTTATACCTCCTAACAATATTTCTCAACAACCACCCTTAATCACAATGCAAAGACTTTAACCACTAAATTCCTTATACCTCCAACTTAGGCATTAATAAAATAAAATAACAAAATGTACCTTTGCCTTTGGAGAGTTTTGAACTCTCAACGCAGTCCACACAAGTCTTTGCCCATGGTGCCAACACCACACGAGCTTACAAGCTCATTGGGAAGGGAGGAAGCACCACGTGCTTCAATACTCCTCCCAAGCCTTGCAAAATAAAATGTTTGCGCCTATTCCTTGGTGCCTTCAACACGTCCACCAAAGGCTTCCACGAGATTCAAACTCAAACCACCGTGCACACCAAAACGTAAGTTGTTGCCCACTTGCCACTAGGCCAAGGTGCCTTGTTGGCATTCAACACACCAAAGCGCTTGCCTTTGTCCTTTTCGCCATCAAGTCAACCCACGAAAAATGTGAAATACTATCACGAGCTCTGCATTAAATTTGATGCACTTTCTTTTCAAATCGAGCAAGGGTAATTCAAAACAATCTTTGGCATGGTATTAATATGCATTCCCATTATTTTAAACACGTCGGTGCTTCCCTTGTCTTTGATGACGTCGACACTTTCCTTTGCTTTGTTTGACGTCGGTGCTTCTCTTGGAAATAAACGTTGCCTTGATTAAAACCCTCAATCCAACCTTTGGATTTATTAACATAAACTTTGGTCTTTAAACCTTTAACCCAATCTTTTGGGTTTATTATTTTTAGACTTTATAAACCCATTTTTGCAATATAAAATATTGTAATAAAAATTACAATTATTTTATTTGGGTTTTCACTATGGCACTTCTAACCATTATAATATTTATTTATAAAATTTAAATTCATCCTGAATTTAAATAATTTATAAAATAAATATTATCACTCCTTTTCAACTTCTGTCTTTTGCACTGTTTTACTCGAACTTCTGCCTTCTTGCTGAATATCAACTGACCATCTTTGTTGCCTTTATTTTCTACTGAAATCTTGGTATTAATGATGACTCCATCAGGTGGCATCAATGGTGACATCAATGACAACTTTGACTTAGGGACTCAAAATGTCCAACAATCTCCCCCTTTGTCATTGATGGCAACCCATATCCTTTTACTGAAACTTGACCTTTCTTTTTCTTCTGCTCCCCCTGGGACATTGCTCCCCCTGGCTCAAAGCTCTCTCAAATATCAAATCTCCCCATATCAAGTCTCTCCCCAATACACAAATCTCTCCCCCTTTGACATCAATGGCAAAGGGTCACCTTTGGGGCTCGGGGCTAAGAATGAGCCTCTTAGCTTAGCCCCTCCCCCACCTCCACATGAGGTGGTTAATTCTAGGGTGGGAGTATTTCTACTCCTCGAAAGCACTATTCTTTACCTTTATCTTTCTCTCTTCTTCTCTGAGTCTTCTGAATCCTCTCACTATTTCTTTCCAAGTCATCATCCCTGTTCCTATCATCACTTATGTTCCTATTCCTGTTCTTGTTCTCATCCATGTTCCTATTCCTGTTCATGTTCCTGTTCTCATCCATGTTCCTATTTCTTGTTCCTATGTTCCTATTCATATTTTTGTTCCTGTTCATATTCCTGTTCTTGTTCATGCTTGATTCTAGAATATTTTCTCTACACCATCTTGCTATGTGACCATCATTATTGCACTTATAACACTTAATGTTATTATTCCTTGGAGGTGCAACTGTCTTAGGACTTCTCCTAGTGAAGCCATATCCTCTTCTATCATGAACCCTGCAATTCATTGCCTTGTGACCAAACTCATTACATGAGTAGCAATATCCTTGAAAAGGTTATCCTTTTCCATATTCCTATCTTTCATGTGTCCTGCACTGTGAAGCCATGTGCCCAAACCTGTGACATGAAAAACATCTCCCATTGAAGCTTCCTTGTCTAGACCTCATTGGTCTCCTATTCTGATTGTTGTTCCATCTGTATCTTCTTTGTGCATTATTCCTATCTTTGTTGAACTCTTTATTGTCCAACTCATCCTCTGATGTCTCACTCCCACTTACACTATCTTCTTCTGATGTATCTTCTTCTGAAGTGTCTTTGAATTGGTAGCTAACTTATCTTCTTGAACCTATTTGCTTCCAAGACCTGTCTTGTTTGTTGCTCTTCTTTGTATCTTGACTATTTTATCCACACTCTTTGCACTATTTACATACTTGTATAGCTTATTCTTGGAATCCTCTAAATCTTCCTTTAGTAGTGCCACTTCTTGTGTTAACTTTTCACATTCCAAAATCTTTGCTTCTAACTTATCTTTGAACTTGCTTGCCTTAGCCTTTGACTTTTCTAAATCCTCTATGAGCAATAATATTTCTTCATCACATTCTTGAAACTGACTTTCAAGCTTAGAGTGTTACTTTCTTACCTTATTTACTATGTCAAGGGCATAGATAAGTTCTCCCTTGAGATCATAGCCATTCTCTACTGAATAATCCTCTATTTGTTTACCTTTGTCCATATCATTTCTTTCTTTTGGCTTGTCTTCTATAGGATCACTCACTTCATCTTCTAATGCCATTAGAATATTTTCATCTGGTCTATCAAGTGCATCTTCAAAATCATCATCACTAAAACTATAACCATCCCTTGTGCAATCATCTTCAAGATGTCCAAATCTACCACATCTAAAACACTTGAGAATAACTGAGTCTTTCTCTTAACTAGTTCTTTCTCTTCAACCATAAATAGGACTTCATCTCTATCATTGTCTGAAGAACTAGCATCACTATCAATTGAGTACTTACTTGCATTATCCGCATAGTAGCTTCTCTTTTGCCTTTGGAAGAACTTCTTCCCTTGTCTATTTTGTCCATCCTTTCCCTTTCTCCTCATTTTTCCTTAACCTTTTACTCCATCTATCCTACATTTTTCATCACTCTGATCTTTTACCTTAAATTTTTTGACCATACCTTCTTCAATTTTTCTTCTTTTTCCTTATCTCTCAAAGATATCTTGTAAATTTTGTCTTCTTTCTCATATTCTTGTCCACTTTGATCCTTCATTCTAAATATCTCTTTTCAATCTCAATAAGCATCCTTAAGATCTTTCCCTTTTCTTTTTATCAAGCATATTCTTTTTCTTCTACCTTATTGAAAGTAGATTTCTTCATCATACCTATTTTGATTCTCCATTATCCTCTTCTTGAAATTCTCAATTTTACTTTGATAATATCATCTTCATATTCACTATACTAAACTCCTTAAATATCTTATCATCCAATTACCACACATTATTGTGTACAATAATTGTATTACCTATGTTTCATCATATGTACATAACCTTTATCAGTCTAGATATTTCTTCATTACTTGATTCATCTCTTGAATCATATTTCCATTTTCCTCCCAATGACACAACAATACAAGAACTCATCTTCCATGAACATAGGTTTATTTTATTCTAAGGTCTCATCCTTCTACTATCCTTTTTATCCATTTGTGTTCTTTAGACGACTCTTCCTTCAAGTTTTTAAACTTCTTCTGAAGGAACCCACTCTGATACCAATTGAAGAACACAAGCTTATACTGAGAGGGGGGTGAACAGTATAAGACCACTTTTTACTTTTCTTTCCAAAATAATATTAATCAATATAATCAATAGCAATATCAATAGAAGTAATCAAAGCAATGCACAAAACACCATACACAATAGAGACACAAATTTTAACGTGGTTCACCCAATGTGGGCTACCTCCACAGAGAAAATATTTCTTCTAAATATTTCTCAAATAATATTTTGGGAATCCTTCCCAATTACAATGTTTATGGACCTCTATCCAAAGGAGATGTTGATCCCCTAATCTCAAGTTCGTGGATCTCTTCCATAGGAGAACTCTTTCCCCTTCAACTCTGGCTAGTGATCTTCTAGAAGACTTTATCTCTCTACTGCACTGATTGGTGGATCTCTCTCCACTTGAAGACTCCTCACTCAAAATATCTATCTTCAATTGTCCTAGCTACTGGATCTCTATCCACTAAGACTCTATCCTCTATACTCTATCACCTCCAAATATCTGTCAATAGGTTCACTCAGAACCTTCTCAAATATGCTCAATAGGTCCACTCAGAACCTGCTCAAATCTGCTCAATAGGTCCACTCAGAACCTGCTCAAATATGCTCAATAGGTCCACTCAGAACCTACTCAAATATGCTCAATAGGTCCACTCAGAACCTACTCAAATATACTCAATAGGTCCACTCAGAACCTCTCAAATTCTCAAATCCAACTCAACTCAGCTCACAACTTCCAAATTCTCAAAACTCACTCAACTTGTCCAAATCTGCTCAACAAGCTCACTCAAAACTTGTCCAAAATTGCTCAACAAGCTCACTCAAAACTTGTCTAAATATCTCAACAAGCTCACTCAAAACTTGTCTAAATATACTCAACAAGTCCTCTCTAGGACTTGCTCAAACCTACTCAATAAGTCCTCTCTAGGACTTGCTCAAATCTGCATTGCAAGCTTCCACAAAAGCTCACACAAAATCAGTCCACAAGCCTTCTCAAAGACTTACCTCAAATCTACTTAACAAGTCCACACAGAACTTGTCCAATCTCATAGAATCATAAAGAGAATTTTTAGAGACTCAATATGTTCTATACTCAATGCTCAATCACTTTCTCAATCACATAGAAGCATAAAGAGAATTGTTAGAGACTCAATATGTTCTATACTCAAATCTCAATCTCAACTCAAATCAATCTCATAGAAGCATAAAGAGAATTGTTAGAGACTCAATATGTTCTATACTCAAAGCTCAATCTCAACTCAAATCAGAATGTAGAATAGTTTGTTTCATGGAACTTGAACAACCACTTCACACAATCACTTGACTAGGCTCAATCAACTCTCCTCAACAAATCACCTCAAGGAACAACTCTTTCTCACAAACCCTAGTCCAAGCATGTATCACCCAACTCAAAATGTATCCAACAATGCTCAACAACAAATCTCACATAACAATGATACTCATGTTCTTTTCTAACTCAAGTTCAAGTTCATTGCACAACCAATGGCTTCAACAACAATGCTTATAAAACAAGGTTTAATCACAACACTCAAACCAGAAAACCTTGAAGCATTAACTCAACCACTTTCGAAAAGGAAACCCTAATCAAATCCTTTTCACTCCAAACTTAATTTTCAATCAAGCCAAACACCTAACTCAACAAAGAAGAATTTTGCCCATACCTTTTCTTGAAGAGTAATTGCCCTTTACAAATCTGCCACACTCACAATTACTTCTTTGACAAACTCAATAAGGGTTAGAGGATAATTTTTATATCACAAAAATAATATCACAATTACACCTTATCACTCCAACTTAAACTATAGACAATATCCTCACAATAATCAAAAACCCTTTATTCAAATTAACATACACCCACAAAGTCTTAACCTTTCAATATTCCACAATGGCAAAATTTAAGACTTGAAAACTAAACCAGAATTCTCCTTATACCTCCTAACAATATTTCTCAACAACCACCCTTAATCACAATGCAAAGACTTTAACCACTAAATTCCTTATACCTCCAACTTAGGCATTAATAAAATAAAATAACAAAATGTACCTTTGCCTTTGGAGAGTTTCGAACTCTCAACGTAGTCCACACAAGTCTTTGCCCATGGTGCCAACACCACATGAGCTTACAAGCTCGTTGGGAAGGGAGGAAGCACCACGTGCTTCAATACTCCTCCCAAGCCTTGCAAAATAAAATGTTTGCACCTATTCCTTGGCGCCTTCAACACGTCCACCAAAGGCTTCCATGAGATTCGAACTCAAACCACCGTGCACACCAAAACGTAAGTTGTTGCCCACTTGCCACTAGGCCAAGATGCCTTGTTGGCATTCAACACACCAAAGTGCTTGCCTTTGTCCTTTCTACCATCAAGTCAACCCACAAAAAATATGAAATACTATCATGAGCTCTGCATTAAATTCGATGCACTTTCTTTTCAAATCGAGCAAGGGTAATTCGAAACAATCTTTGGCATGGTATTAATATGCATTCCCATTATTTTAAACACGTCGGCGCTTCCCTTGTCTTTGATGACGTCGGCACTTTCCTTTGCTTTGTTTGACGTCGGTGCTTCTCTTGGAAATAAACGTTGCCTTGATTAAAACCCTCAATCCAACCTTTGGATTTATTAACATAAACTTTGGTCTTTAAACCTTTAACCCAATATTTTGGGTTTATTATTTTTAGACTTTATAAACCCATTTTTGCAATATAAAATATTGTAATAAAAATTACAATTATTTTATTTGGGTTTTCACTATGGCACTTCTAACCATTATAATATTTATTTATAAAATTTAAATTCATCCTGAATTTAAATAATTTATAAAATAAATATTATCACTCCTTTTCAACTTCTGTCTTTTGCATTGTTTTACTCGAACTTCTGCCTTCTTGTTGAATATCAACTGACCATCTTTGTTGCCTTTATTTTCTGCTGAAATCTTGGTATTAATGATGACTCCATCAGGTGGCATCAATGGTGACATCAATGACAACTTTGACTTAGGGACTCAAAATGTCCAAAAATATTGCTTTGATTACTATTGTTGACATTGCCATTGATAATATTGGATAATGTTCTTTGGGAAAGAAAAGTAAAACTTGATCTTATACTATTCACCCCCCTTCTCAGTATAAGCATGTGTTCTTCAGGAAATTTATTTTGAAATTTACTAATAATTGGATTCATTAAATCTATCCTCATTCTTCCCTCAAATAAATGCATCCCTAGATAAGTTGTTGGTAAATTTACCTCCTCCATTTGAAGAAACCTATAAATTCTTTCTTTGATATTAGCAAAAGTGTTAAGGAAGTAAATTTTGGATTTAGTCCTATTAATTTTTTTATCCTAAATCTCTTTTGTACTCTTTTAAAAAGTTATTCAAATCTTTGGCCTCGTTTATTATTGCCCTTCTAACAAGAGTTGTATCATCTATAAAATGTTGATGGGTGATGTTATCGATGTTATTACTAACCTTAAGTCCACTTATAAGCCCTTATTTGTAAGCCTTATTTAAGTTCCTACTCAAAACGTCTACCATAATAATGAACAAATAAGTATATAGAGGATCTCCTTGTTTGAGGCCTCTCTTGGATTTAAAATATTCTATCACTAAATCATTGACGAACATTGAATTAGAAACTATAGAGACACAAGATTTAATCCATCTAACCCATTTCTCCCTAAAACTAAACTTATCTAGAACTACAAAAAGAAAACCCCATTGAACCCTATCACAGGATTTACTTATATCAATTTTTAAGATCATATATTTCTCTTTCCTTGAAGTTGTTGAATGTATATCTTCATGAGCCACTATGATCCCATCCAAAATTTGTCTCCCTTTCATAAATTCTCCTTGCTCTTCTAAAATGATTTTTTCTAGAAATGATATTAATCTATTCACCATCACTTGTGAAATAATATTATAAACCATATTAGATAGGCTTATGGATCTTAAAGAATTAAATAATTCAGCATCCTTATTTTTAAGAATTAGGATGATATAAGTTGCATTTATTTTATAAGGTATGTATTATTTACCCTAGACTATTCCATTACCACCAATAAAGAATCCTTCACTATATCCCAATTAGTGGTAAAATGTTGTAGAGAGCCCATATGGACCTGGGGATTTATCCTTATTAAAAGAGAAAAGAGCTAAATGAACTTCTTCTAGAGTAATAGGCTCCATTAGTTTCCTATTGTCTTCAAGCGTTATAACTAAAGGAACATCTTGAAGAAGTTTATCATTAAGAAATTCAGTCTCCTTTGAACCTAGAATATTTTGATAAAATGAATTTACCTCTTTTCTAATTTCACTTTGATCTTCAATCCAAACCCCTTCTATTGATTTAATTCTACTAATTCTAAGAGATGATCTCTATACTATAGCCATCCTATGAAAACTTTGTATTTTTATCTCCTTATTTTAACCAAGTATATCTTGATTTTAATCTCCAGAATTTCTCTTCCTTACTCAAAATATTATGATATTCACTAAGAAACTCCATTTCCTCTGATCTTGGATTATTATGATCACCTTTTTGGAATTTTGAAATTTTATCTTTTAGTTCTTCTTTCTTCTCAAATATATTTCCAAAGGTGTTCTTGTTCCATTATTTTAATCTAGATGTCATATCTTTAATTTTCTTTGGAATAGCATACAACCATCCATTACCTAAAGAATTCCATGCTTGAGCTATCATATCAACAAATTGAGGATGGTCTTCCCACATCTGCTCATATTTTAAATATGATATTTTTGTAATTCACTTACCATCATTTTAACTCTTATTGGCCAGTGATCTGAACCAATCCTTGTTAAGGTATTAATTTTAGCACAAGTTCCTTCATCTAGCCAATGATAAGAGAGAATGTATCTATCAAATTATTTTGCTATTAGATTTTGGAATCTCCTAATGTTGGTTCAAGTATAGTTGTCTTCTTCAAACTCAACCTCCCATAGATTATTGTTTTGAATAAATTATGAGAAATATCTCATACTTTGGGTTAATTTCCTAATTTCCCCAAATTTTTCATCCATATTGGTTATGGCATTAAAATCTCCTATGATCATGAATTGGTTTCTTGGTCTTAACTTCTCATAAATTCCTCAATCCCACTCCAAAATTCTAATCTACCTAATTGAGTTATAGGTCCATAGACATTGATAAGGATGAAGTGAATATCTACAAAGTAGAAAGTGACTAAAGAGGCTATCCAATGCCTAGTTTTATGAATGGTTACACAAGAGGTTCTAGAAGGATTCCAATAAGTTAGAATTTCCCCTATTGCTCCTTCATAATCTATAGCATCCCATTCACATATTTCCCATACCGCTTTCATAGTTTTTGAAACTTCTTCTTTTGTCATTTTAGTTTCATGGATACAAAGAATATTAGGCTTATTACTCAAACACAAGTCCCTAATACACCTCTACTTTGAGGAGGTTATTTGCACCCCTTATATTCCATGATATGATAATCATGTCTCATTAGGGGCTTTTGGCCCCTCTTGTGTATTACCAATATCATTTTTTTTCTTGGTAAAAATAAGTTCAACCAACATAGTTTGTATTCCTTTCTCTATGTTTGCTCTTGCTTCCTTGGATCTTGCTTGATAATTTGAGGGTTTTCCTATTTTTTGCCTTGCCTATATCAGGAGTAGGTCTTATTATTATATTCCTCATTATTCTTTCATAATTGAGAGGGGATTTTGAGCTCTGGCGAACTGGCGGGAAAATTTTTGAGCAGGCGACAGGCGATGTTCTAGGGTTTGTGGAGTGAAGGAAAATCCAGGGCATCAGGTGGGTTGCCGTAGTGTTATTATAGTTATTGTGGATCTGAAGGAACGTCTGCTGCCCCAGGAGGGCCCAATGGGGTCTCCTCCAGATCCTCTCTCTGGGAGAAAGAGCTCTTACGCTGAATTGCTAAAAGAAAATTCTTCGTCTTCCAATGACGAAGCTCAGAGAAATACTCTTCATACGCTCTTCAAGAACGCTGGCAAGAGTTCAACAGCACATCGAGTTAATGGATGCCTCCCACAATCCGCCTCAAGACCCAAGATTGTCATCGAACCAAAGATGGTCGAAGACACAATCATATACAGAGCTAACCATGATCTGATCCGTAAATTCATGGGTATCCGACCTACCCTGAATTTCTTGCATACATGGGTCAGACAGAACTGGGAGCCTCATGGTGAGTACTCCTTATGGTTTATTAGCAATGGGTATTTCATTGTTAGTTTTTCTTCTCTAGCCGATAGAAACAGGGCGTTTGAATCAGAAAAGAGGAACCACGGTCCGGCAGGGTTATTTGTTCAACCCTGGAGAGTGGGTTTCGATCCTCGTATTGAACCCACGGCTGTCCCGGTTTGGATCCGGTTGTACGCTCTTCCGATGGAGTTTTGGGGTGAGCAGGTTCTAGAAATGATCGGTAACTCCCTCGGTAGACATCTGGGCGTCTCCAAGGACACCATAGAAGGTAACACAGTTGTCTTTGCAAGAATTTGCGTGGAAATGGATATTAGCCAGCCTCTACCGGTAGAGGTGGAACTTGAACTGGCAGGACTATCTTGGATCCAACAGTTAGATTATGAGGCTCTGCCCTTCAGATGCAGAGTTTGCCACAAACATGGGCATTTGGCCCGATTTTGTCCAAATATTTTGAACACAAAAATGGAGGCCCCGCTTGGAATGCCAAATCGCCCCAGAGAGGGTAAGTCTACTCTTGCCAAAGAACCATCCAATACTCCTCAGGGTAATGATGTTCAGAAAGATGGCTTTGAACAGCCCAAAAGAAGGAGAAAGCAAAAGAAAAATGGTAAGGAGCAATCACAACTCAAGCCAGCCAATAGATATGAAATTTTTAAGACACTAGTGGATCAAGAGGATCAAGTCATGGAAGGAGTGGATGGGAATATTGAGGATAATAACATCCACACTCATGCTTCTCCTTCATCTCCCCCTGTCTTAGAACAGGTGATTGAGTCCACTGAGTTACCGTAGCCAGAGAATGCAGGGGCATTGATAGTGCACTCCCAAGCGCAGCCAGTAATTAAGGATGTCAGCATGGGAATTGCAGAAAAGAACAGAGAAAGGCCAGCCCTAGGGATAACTCAGGTGGAAAAGAGATCCAAAAATAGCAACTCTCAAGGAGCGGGCGAGAAAATCAAATAAGGACACTGCTAGCGAGTTCAAGGAGACAAGGCTGATCACTTGGAGGATCGGTGAGGACAATTGATTCTTACTGCTCTCAAGGTTTTCAATGATTATTCAATCTTGGAATGTTAGGGGTTTAAACAGTAGAACCCATCAATCTGTTGTTCAAAGACTCTTAGGAAAATGTAAAACAGACTTTTTGCTTATCCAGGAGACAAAAATGTCTTTAGATCTTATGTGTAAAACAGTTAATAGAATCTGGAGGGGCGCTGGTCATATGGATGTGGCTGCCCAAGGTGCCTCAGGGGGGATTGTTACTCTTTGGAACCCTCTGGAATGGACTGCAATAGAACATATAGCTTGGAGGGGTGTTCTCACATCTCATTTTAGGAATAATGTCACGGCTGAACATGTTTTAATCACAAATTTTTATGGGGCTCAAAACCTTGATGGCCAGAGGCTCCAATGGAAAGTTGTACATAACATGAGGTCCTCAAGGGAAGATTTAGACTGGATTATTGTTGGGGATTTTAATGCTAAATTATCTGCTCGAGATCGGGAAGGTGGAACCCCAATTTTGGATCCGGGGGACCGGCTTCTGATTGCCCAAGTCCGGGCCTTTCACCTAGTGGATATTAAAGGCCCTGGAACCTACTTTACTTGGACTAACAAGAGGAGGGAGCCACACAGCAGGAAGGTAAAGCTAGACCATTTTTTGGTCTCAGAGGAGGCATTTGTAAAGTGGAATATTAAATTCCAGATTTTGGAGGGCCCAGTTTCAGATCACTTTCCCATTTTGTTGGAGGGAGGGACTATGACAGGGCAGCATCACAAACCTTTTAAATTTGAGAATTTTTGGTTACAAAAGGAGGATCTTCGAAAGAAAATTCCGTAGTGGTGGGAAGAAGGTCGTCTACCTTTTGGGACAGCAATGTTTAGATTCCACAAACAGCTTCATTTTGTCAAAGTTCAACTGAAACAGTGGAGGCAAGCTAATAAGTCAGATTTCCAGCTCCAAAGAGCTCCCTTGGTGGCCAGATGGGAAGAGGTTCAAAAACACTTTAGGGAAGGAACAATTATTGAGCAGCTCAAAATCGAGGATGATGCCTTGCGCAAAGCGGTTGAGGACATTGATAACCAAGAGGAGACTTACTTGGAAACGAGAGAGCAAGAAACACTTGGTTATTAGAAGGTGATAGAAATACAAAAATTTTCCATCGATCAGCTTGTGCTAGGAGACAGATGAATAACATGGAAGTCCTTCAAGATGAGAATGGACACTCCTTTGATACTCTTCCTGGTATGCATTCCCATTCAATGGATTATTTTTCTAAACTTTTTAAGGAAAGTATGGAGCAAGATGTAGAGGCTCAAAATGAAGTTATTGATGTCATACCCTCTGTTATCTCTGAAGAAGAAAATCAGGCCCTTCTTAGACCCATTGATAGAGATGAACTGAAGAATGTGGTCTTTGGAATGAGCACTGGCAAATCTCCAGGTCCAGATGGCTTTCCTATTGAGTTTTTTCAGGCCTTTTGGGATACTTTGGAGGAGGATGTTTTGGCTGTCACAGAGGAGTCCAGAACTAATAAAAGAATGCTTAAGGCAATAAATCATACCTTCATCACTTTAATTCCAAAAGGGGAGGAGGGGGCTCATATCTCTGATTTCAGACCTATTGCCTTATGCAACGTGATTTATAAAATAATCACAAAGATAATGGCTGAACGGCTAAAACCTCTCCTTCATAACATCATTTCCTCAGAGCAAGGGGGTTTTGTAGAGGGTAGACAGATCTTGGATGGGGTGGTTCTCGCTCAGGAGGCAATCCATACAATGCAAAAATTTGGTAATAAAGGAATGTTCATTAAACTGGATATGTCCAAGGCTTATGATAGGGTGGAGTGGAGTTTCTTGTCAAAGATGATGGCAGCCTTTGGTTTCTCTCAGGACTGGATAGATTGGGTCATGAGTTGTGTTTCTACGCCTTCTTATTCTGTTCTAATCAAGGGTCTTCCCTCGCAACCTTTTGGAGCCACACGTGGTCTTCGTCAAGGGGACCCTTGCTCTCCCTATCTTTTCCTCATTTTGGCTGAAGGATTAGGTAGACTTTTCTTGAGGAGAAGACATCAAGGCCTGCTAACAGGTATCAAGGTGGGTGAGGAAATTTTGACTCACTTACAGTTTGTGGATGATACGAGATTGGTTGGAGTGGCCAGCTTCAGGGAAGCTAGAGGAATCGGAGATACTCTTAATGTCTACCTTAGGGCTTCAAACCAAGTCATCAATGATAAAAAATCCAAAGTGGTCTTCTTCAATCTTGACCAAAGGCTACGGGACAGAGTTATAGAGATCTTGGGATTCACTAGGACCTCTCTGCCAGTAGTTTACTTGGGGGTTCCTTTGCATTTCAAAAAATTAAAAATAGATATCCGGAAGGATCTTTTGGATGGTATCAAAGATAGAATGAATCATTGGTCTCATAAATGGTTAAGCTATGGGGGTAGATTAACTTTCTTACGATCGATTATTCGAGGCCATGCCAATTTATAAATTCTCTATCCTGGCTGCCCCACATACTATATGGAAAGAGTTGGACAAAATGGCTAGAAGATTTTTATGGGAAGGAGCAAAAGGGGAGAGGAAATGGGCCTTGGTTGGTTGGGATAAAGTTACCCGGCCCAAGGAAAAAGGAGGGTTGGGACTGAGAAGCTCCAAGCTTAATAACAAAGCTTTGGCTGGAAAACTATCTTGGAGGTGGATTTCCCAACCAACATCCTTATTCAGTAGAATCCTAACCAGTAAATATTTGGGTCATGTTCACCCCAATGAGGTGGGCCGTTTCCCTCCGGATGGTACTTGGATCCTTAGTGTGGCGAGGCTCTCAAGCTTGGATCTCAGGTTATTAAAGACCAATTGTTTTGGAAAGTGGGGAGAGGGGAGAAGGCACGTTTTTGGACTGATTCATGGGACCAGTACCCACCCATCATTGCTGAGTTTCCCGAATTACAACCAATTAAATCCGCCATAGAAGCCAAGGGTTGGGTCCAAATTGAAAGTTATTTCAACACTAGCCAAATGGGGGAGTATAAGTTTAAGAAGTTTAAGAGGTTGGAGGAGTGGCCAATTACAATCCCTCCAGAGCTGGCACCCATCTTGACCAAAATCTTGACAGAAAGGTTTCTCACAGGGAGAGACGAGGAGGATGAATTAGCTTGGGGCTATGGGAACCTTGGGGTATATACAGTGAAGGACGGATACGATAAGATCCTCCCAGAGCCTCCCCCACATTCATTTCTGGTTCAGGATTGGAGGAAGATATGGCATTCCAAGGGCTGGCCGAAAGTGAATTTCTTTGCCTGGCAGTTTATGCACAATGGAATTCTCACTTTTGACAATCTCAGAAGTAGAGGAATCATCGGTCCATCTCAGTGTGTATTATGCCACAAGAACGAGGAAACAGCTGATCATCTGATGTTTGAGTGCCCTTTCACGCGTCAGATTTGGAAGCGTTGGTTCTCTCACTATAAACTCCAGGCTAATGGTGATCTGACTCGGACCAATATTTGGGAAAGATGGAAGAGGGGTAGATTTAAATCTAAAGCTCTTCGAATTGGTTGGGAGCTTGGCTTACTTTTCATCTGGTGGCAAGTGTGGTTGGAGAGAAATGCTCGTATTTTTAGAGAAACTTTCTCCTCGCTAGATGGAGTTTGGCAGGTTATCTGGAGCAAAGTCACAAAAACTATTGCCATCTATGCTGAAGAGGAAAATCGAGGTTGGTCCTGGGCCCTTTGGAAGAGGGAGCTGAAGAGCAAGAGAGACGGGACAGAGCTAGCTGGAAACCACCCCTAGAAGGTTGGATCAAAATCAATACTGATGGAGCTACAAAAGGCAATCCGGGTAGTGCCGAAATTGGTGTAGTTTGTCGGGATCATGCTGGTTCAGTGCTCTATTGGGAACTGCAAGGCTTGGGAAGAGCCACAAACAATGAAGCAGAAGCCATTGCTATCAAATCTGCTTCCATCTGGGCTGTTAATCAGGGCCACAGGAGGATAATTCTCGAATCGATTCTCAAATTCTGGTTGGCGCTCTAGACTGCATGAGGAACTTTGCTTCGAAAGCATGGAGGTTGCGGATTCTGGTCTCTCAAATCAAGGAACTATGGAGGGAATTAGATGATGTGATCCCCGTTTATGTGAGTAGAGATTTAAATAAAGCGGTCGATTTCCTTGCGAAGATGGGTGCTGAGAAAGAGGTAGGGGTGCAGCTGCACAGTGACATGCCTTTGGAGGATGAAGTGATTAGGCAGGGTCTTGAAAGATCCTTGAGACAATGAGCAAAGATAATGCTAAGGGTGGTTTTTGTCGCGATATCGTGACCTATTGCGCCGTCGCGGCCTTTGGAGGGAAGTTGTCGTGATATCGTGACATGTTGCACCGTCGCGGCCTTTGGAGGGAAGTGTCGTGATATCGTGACATGTCGCCATCGCGACTTTGGGAGAAGCTTCGCGATATCGCGACATGTTGCCATCAGGACTTGGGGAAACTATCGTGATATCATGACATGTTGCACCGTCAGGACTTTGGAGAACGAAATTGGAAAAGAATTGGAAATGATATTGATATCATCGCGGCCTTTGGTTGGAAGCTGTCGCGATATCGTGACACTTTTGGAGAATGGGCGCCAAGGGGGAAATCGTCGCGATATCGTGACACTTTTGGAGAATAGGCGCCAAGGGGAAAAGTCATCGTGATATCGTGACACTTTTGAAGAATGGGCGCCAAGGGGAAAAATCGTCGCGATATCGTGACACTTTTGGAGAATAGGCGCCATGGGGAAAAGACGTCGCGATATCGCGACACTTTTGGAGAATGAGCGCCAAGGGGAAAAGTCATCGCGATTTCGTGACACTTTTGGAGAATGGGCGCCAAGGGGAAAAGTCGTCGTGATATCGTGACATTTTTGGAGAATTGGCACCAAGGGGAAAAGCCGTCGCGATATCGTGACACTTTTGAAGAATGGGCGCCAAGGGGAAAACTCGTCGCGATATCGCGACACTTTTGAAGAATGGGCGCCAAGGGGAAAACTCGTCGCGATATCGCGACACTTTTGGAGAATAGGCGCCATGGGGAAAAATCGTCGCGATATCGCGACACTTTTGAAGAATGGGCGCCAAGTGGAAAACTCGTCGCGATATCGCGACACTTTTGAAGAATGGGCGCCAAGGGAAAACTCGTCGCGATATCGCGACACTTTTGGAGAATAGGCGCCATGGGGAAAAGTCGTCGCGATATCGTGACACTTTTGAAGAATGGGCGCCAAGGGGAAAACTCGTCGCGATATCGCGACACTTTTGGAGAATAGGCGCCATTGGGAAAACTCGTCGCGATATCGCGACACTTTTGGTGAATGGGCGCCAAGGGGAAAAGCCGTCGCGATATCGTGACACTTTTGGTGAATAGGCGCCACGGGGACAGGCTGTCGCGATATCGCGACATGTCACGATTTCGTGACTTGTTGCTCTGGCGCGGCCAAGGATGGATTGTTGTCGCGATATCGTGACATGTCGCGTTTTCGCGCCATGTTGACTTTTTGCGGTCTGCGGTGGAAAGTGTCGCGTTTTCGTGCCTTGTAATCATGTGCTTTCTTTGTTCTCGGTTGGGATGTGTCTACTCCCAATTGTAACTGATCTTTGTTTTAATACAAGTTTTTTTCAATTTTTTCAAAAAAAAACATTCTTTCATAATTTTATTTTTCAACATATTTATCCTCTCCTGGCTCTATTATAGAAGCTTTTGATGTATCTCACTCATTTTTTGGTAATTCCTTATTAATGGCAGAGGTATCAACTTCTAAAATTGTATTTTATTTACCAATTATTTTCTTCTTAATAGTGCATGGTACTTCAAGAGAGTCTTCAAAATCTGATGAGACACATTCATTAGGTTCATCAAGAATGTTCTTCCTTAAATTAGGATCATATTGAATAGATTGTTCCTTGCTAATATGTTGAAATTGTTGTACAATTTCCTCTAAGTTTTGATTTACTTTTTATTCATACTTTTTATTCATAGGCTAAAGCCTGAAAAGAATTAGAATTTCTTCCAGTATCCTTCCTTATTGGTCTCCACTATTCATTTTCTTTTATTTTTCTAGATCTATTTTTTGGAAGTTGAAAACCATCTTTATCCATAACCATTTATAAATTTCTCTTACGATTTTCTACAAATGATTCTACTAGGCTCTTATTAGGGCATGATCTCTCAATATGTCCCACATTATGACATCTTCTACATATAAAATATATGTTTTTGTAATCTATAGTTTGGGTCCACATCTTATCCCCATAATTAAAAATTATTGATTCTTGTAAAGCTTTACTTATATCAATCATGACCAATATTTGAGCATAAATAGCCAAAAATCCATATTTTGTTGTATCTTAAATCTCAAGAAATTCTCCTAGAGTGTTTCCTATTGCCTTGAAGGTATTTATTTCCAAAAATTAAATGGGTAACCCAAACATCCTAACCTAGACTGGTACTAGGGATAAATTTACATTTTTAGATGAAAATCCTTCAACCAATAGGTAAGGAAGAGCCTTGCTCTTCCCATAAACCAAGGACCCCCTTTTAGGATTCTTTCTCTTTATTACCTCAAATAAAAAATGGCTAGAAAGAAACCTTTGGGAATAAAATATAGAATCACTCCTGGAGACTTCAAACTTCTATCAATCCATTTTCTCAAGGTTGAAGCCCTTGGCCAATACCCATTAAATTTACCAAAAACTACCCTATCTTGGAGCAATGAGGATCTCTATGAGGTGAACTCACTAACCTCTATCACTAGGGATGATTCTAAGGATTTAACTATAAATAAATCCATGGAAAGTAAACTAAAACTCAAAATATAATGGAATTTATTTGAATGTTCTATAGCAAATATAATATTTAGTAAAAACTTTATAAATTTTTCATGCACAATTTCTAAGATAAAGAAAGAGAAAAAATAAATTAGCTGAAAAATTCTTTGTCCAGATAGAATGTCTTGCCTCACTGAAGTCCTATCCCTTCATTGCTCTTCCCATCATCCGAACCCTAGTTGGTAAATATTTGCAATTTCGTTTTTCACGACTTGAAAAATCATTGTTGCCCTTGTTCCAAATGGTTGACTTCATAGGGTCATATCTCCCTCAATATTACTTATATTTTTATATATGACCACTCATTTTAAAGCTATTCAGGTTCTACACAAATTGTTACAATAATAAGCTAAATCGGATAAATAATCGTGAATATATGGCTCCTAAAATATGAGATATTTTTCAAGAAAAAATCCTAATCCTTCACACTTTGCAATTTTATTTTTCGTGACTTGAAAAATCATCACTTCCCTTGTTCCGAATGGTTGACTTCATAGGATTGTATCTCTCTCAATATTTCTCAAATTGTTGTATATGACCACTCATTTTAAATCTATTAAAATTATGCACAATTTGGTCCAAGAATCAGCTGAATCAGATAACTCTTCATGAAGATATGGCTCCTAAAAGATGAGATGTTTTTTAGTAAAAAACCCTAATCCTTTGAAAAATATATGGGACTTTAGTTGAATCCATAGTACCTTTGAATTTAGGTTCTATCTAAATTTTCATTTGTATAGGTGGCAATTTAGGTATATGTAGATGTGGTGTATATTTAAGCTTTGTTCACCATGAGTAAAAATTATGGTGTAATAATACAAGCATACACTAAACATATATATCTACTCAAATCTATGAGAGTAAACATGATTAACAACATATAGTGCTTAAAATATCTCACCATGATAATATGTTATATTGTATAACTATGTTTTGATGGCCTTAAAATTTTAGTTATATAACATTCACTCTTGATGTGAGATTACATTAACAATATTAATAGTAAGTCTTGAAATTTAATTCTAAGTGTTAGCTTACACATAGGCATTAACTATAATATAAATCATAATATTATGTATTTTTGTAGTTGGTATATATTAATTTTACACATTTACAAATACCATCTCATCTCATATTTATATATGCATCTCATGGTTGGTGGATATTTCTAGACATTTATTTTTCTTATTATTTTACCTAACCTTCATTTAATTGGAATGTATAAATACACTCATATAACAATATATAAGATGAATTTGTTAGCGGAACATCCTCTCATAAATTTATCTTGTGAAGACCTAAAGATCCCCCATAAACACAACATAGGAACATACCTCTCTAAATGTTATCACTTTTTACATAATTATTTACAACATGAGTCTTCATCAAGACTTTCATTGATGCCTCTATGTCATGGTACTCACCACTATGACAATATTATTTCTACTCATGCATCAATGTGATGTAGTTGCAATTCTTGATACCTCTCCATCACCATAATACATCATGTGTAACCCATAACCATGACCAAATTATAATATGATTTCTCTAGACCAACCCCATTTTTATGGTTCCTTTCAACCACATCCAAACTTTGTGGTTCTTATCAACCACCTCTATGGGTTTTTTAAGTGATTTACATATAACTATTACATGCACAAAATTTTTTCACCACCATGTCTATTACCATGAACAATATCAACTTGCCCTTCATCTTGACTATCCGATCACCCTTGCATAAATTTATCTTGTGAAGACATAATGATCCCCCATAAACACAACATAGGAATATGGGCCCCACCTACCTTTCTGAGTATTTTTGTGATTACATACTCATTTACAACATGAGTCTTCATCAAGTATTTCATTCATGGCTCCATGTCATGGTACTCATCATGAAAATATTATTGCTAATCATGTACCAATGTGATGTAGTTGCAATCCTTGATACCTCTTTATCATCATAAAACATCATGTGCACATATTATAGTTTTTGTAATAGCTAACACATAACCATATCATATAAGGGTTTTCATGTGTAACCCATAACCACTATAAAATTATAATGTAATTTTTTTACCACCTCTATGGATTTTCTAAGTGAATTACATATATCCATTACATGCACAAAAATTTCTCACCACCATGTTTATTACCATGAACAATGTTAACTCACCCTTCATCTTGAATATCTGATCATGCACCCATATACATCATATTAAATACAACATAACACTCATTTAACTCTTTTGAATTATCATAAAACTATTGAATGCAATATTTATAAGACATATTTAAACACATCACAACCCTTGTTCATTCTCTTTAGAAAAACCATGAGATCTTTATATCTCCTTCCATTAACCACTCTCATCCTATCATGCCATCATAAACATATCATATCTTTATCTAACTTAATGCAATGGAATTTGCTTTCCTATACATAGTGTCATCATACATCCCCATAGCATTATTTATAATAACATTATAATATGTAAACATTGTATGTGGCCTTAAAGGTAAGGCACCTCATACTTGAAATCATTTCCACTTTGACCTTGACATGGATGTGACATGGAAAGGTAGATACATATTATAGTGTATATATTATTTAATATTCAATAAAGCACTTTGTTTACAATGCAACACAACCTAAAAATTTAATTTTTCAGCAAATATCATCACTACATATGGGTTCTTTCAAACATCTATGCAATGAATTTCTCTTCCAAAATATTTTAGTTCTGGAACATCCTAAGTCAGATGAGAGAAGTTTTTTCCAACAAGGCATGGATGCTAGATAGAGATTCTAATTCTCACCTATTTTCCATAGACAATAAAGAAGGTTCTAAAATAACAACTAATTCATATGAAGACTTTGCATTATTTGTGGATGGTAATCAACTCATGGATATCCAACTAAGAGATACCAAATTCACCTGGAGAAACCAAATAAAGGGTTATTAGCTCATCTAGATCAGACTTGATAGGATCCTCATATCCATTAATGCCATCTATCCCTTTGGATATTATATCCTTCAGTCTCTTCCCATAATCAGATTTGATCACAATCCCTTCCTCCTTGATTTCTCACCTTAAGGATCTCCTTTCAAATCCATTTTTAGGTTTGAGTTTATGTGGTTTCAGGATCCTGACCTCAATTCACTCATAGAATCTTGGTGGTCTTGCAACTTTTCTGAGTCCCTTGCCTCCTAGGTGACCAAAAAACTTCATTTTGTTAAAGCAAATCTCAAGCAATGGAACAAGGATAATTTTGGTAATATTTTTTAGGAAGTAGAACATCCAAACCCAACTCACAAGAATTAAGCTCTCTATCCAAAAAGGAGACCTTGACACTAATCTCCAATAATTTAAAAAAGCCTTATGTCTGAACACTAAAACATTCTAGAAAATGAGGAAATTTTCTAGAATCAAAAATCTAGGGTAACTTGGTTGAAGGAGGGTGATTCCAATACAAGATTTTTCCATGCCACTACAATGATAAATAAAGTCTCTACTAAAATATAAGAACTCACCAAGGCATATGGAACTATTATTTTAAATATTTTTGACATTAGAGCTCAAGAAGATGCATTTTCGAAGATCTACTTGGACTAAGCCCAAATTGTAACCAACAAACTACAAAGTCTCTCCTATGCAAAATTTCTAGGTTAGTCACCCAAGAGCATATAATTTTTTTGATTAACTTGCTAAGGAAATTCATTCTACTATCTTCTCCATGCAAGGTAGGAAAGCTATGGGTTTTGATGGTTTTCCCCTATAATTTTTCAATGCTATTAGGACATTATGGGACTTGAAATTGTTTCTACTACCCAAAAAATACAATGAACCAAAAGCATTCCAAGGGATTTCAATTACACATTCCTAGCCCTAATCCCAAATATTGGCAATGCCAAATACCTTGTTGACTTTCAACCAATTAGTCTTTGTAATATCTTCTACAAAATCCTCACCAAAGTGATAGCCACGAGATTGAAACCAATTCTTCAACACATCATTTAGTGTCCAAAAGTAATAAGGTTATTTTTATCCTCAAATTAGACGTGAAAAAGGCTTTTAATAGGATGTCATGGAAGCTTATTTTTATATCCTCTCTAGGTATTGGTTCCATTCTAAGTGGATCAACCTAATCAGATAATGCATTACTAACACTAGTTACTTAGTTCTTGTCAACAACTCCACTACTGTATACTTTTTGAGCTTTAAATATCTAAGATAGGGAGATGTTTTATCTACTTTTCTATTCATACTTATTGTTGAATATCTAGGTAGAACCTTAAGGTATTCTTATTCCAAAGAGATAATCTCAGGTATTAAACCAACCTCCTCTCTTAATCCCATCTCTCATAATCAGTTCATTGATGACCCCATCCTTGTCATCCATGCCTCTGTTCCTTAAGAAAAAACCATCAAGTCGATCTTGTTCTCTTTTGAGTTAACTATTGGTCAAAAGGTTAACTTCTCCAAAAGCAAAATTTACTTTATCAATACCCCCATAAGATGGTAAGCTCGTATAGATAATACTCTTGGTTGTGTTTTTTCTGACCTCCTAGCTATTTATCTTGGGTTTCCTCTCTTTGATGGACCTACAAAATAATATTTATGAAATCCCATCACTAAAAGAATCCATAAAAATTTGGTCGGATGGAGAAGGGAACTCCTCAGCCAGGTTGGAAAGGCCACCTTTGTTAGCTTTTGATGTAAGAAGCAATGGAATATAACAATCACAAGATGCAGAATAATATAAAAGAAATTAAATATGCAAAATGACTAAAGTATGATGTGAATAGAAATAACATAAATGAATATAACAGAGCTATGGAGGAAATGAACACTTTACTATTGAGGCTATTGAACTACATTACACCCATCACCAATATATGGTGATCTACACAACACTACACTACTACCTATGACTCTACTGTAAGCAACTCTATATATACAAATATATATATAAAATATATATATATATATATGTTTCCCTTCTCATATCTATCTAACTATGAGGTCTTTCTTATTTAGGAAGACAGGTTCCTTGGCCAACACTCTACCTTGTTGTGCAAGGGAAAACTTGCACATATATAGCTTTCACATTGACACTTGTGCATTTATTACATTGCATGAAGTAACTAGATAAATTTTCCCTAAAGTAATCTAATATCCCAAGTATGTACCTTGGAAGATACATTTACATAACCCAAATGATGGAGTAGACTCTATTTCTAACACCCCATGTATTACATCATTTGGGTATTAAAGACTTTAGTCTTCAATAAGGATCTTCTTCTTCACCTTGATCTTTGTACTCTTGCTCTATATTCTTTGTAACCTATCCAAGAAAATAATTAGTATCTCTAGAATATGTAGCATTTGCTGATATAGCTTTCACCTCATAGGCATATATGGGTTCTTCTAGTTCTTCAATTTCTTCTATCCTTTGAACCAGGTGTTCCTTATAATTTATCTTCTAATATTCCAATTGAGGATAGATATTTGCTCATAGAAAATTTTGATGATGAGGATTCCTTTGATATTGTAAAGTTTGAAATTGATTTCCATTATTCATCTAATTTTCTTGCTTTAGATTTTTGTGATTGTATCTTCAATAGATGGTACTATGACCTTTATTTCTACATATCTGAAAATACCATATATTTTGTCCTCTTGTTGAAGAAGTAAAATTTTCCTATGGATTATATTTTGATGCTAATTTAGTGTTAGTCATCTCATCTTTCATAGTATTTTCTACTTCATATTCTTGAAGTATATTGACTAGGTCATCAAAATAAGTATCTTTTCTTAAGACCTGTAAAAATGTGACCAGATTTTTATAGCTATTTGGAAGTGCTCTCATGGTTATATGAGTGAGGATTTCATCCTTAAATTATTATCCTAAGGTTAATAATTTCCCTTTAATATATGCTACCTTCCTTAGGAATAGTTCTATGCTTTCTCCACTATTCATATTTAATGAGTGAAGTTGAGTTTGGAGATGAAGGATAGTCACCTTATTCTTTCCTTCAAAAAATTTCTCTAGGCTTGTCCATGCATCTGAATATGTTTTAGTTGAACTGTAATAGGTCTCTATGTTTTCCCTTTGATGACATCCCAAAGTTTTTTATATACTAAGATTGCTTTCAATTTATTTTCCCAAGAGAAATAGTTTGGACCCTTGAGTAGTTGATATTCAACTAGGAAGAATGTGTTTGATGCCATTAGAATTTACCTAATATCAATTCTTAGATTTTGTGGAATTCCTTATGTCTTCATAGATATTTTTGGAATATAATATAGTGCTTTTGTAAAAATATAGTTCAATTTTGGTTTATTTTGTAAAATTTTTGTAAAGATCAAAAGTCAACTTATTAACACTTTATTGCTCCTATTGAATTAAACACTTATTAATTTTTGATTAGGTTTCAATTTTGGATTTATTTTATCCCATTTTAGAAGTTTTAGAGACAAGAATATTATAATTTTCCAACGTTAGTAAAAATATTAATAAACTCTTTTTACATTCCTTAGATTGTTTATAATTTCTAATAATCTAATTTGGAGTTGTAACCCTTATGACTCCCAAATTTGGAAAATTAGAACACATTAATATTTGCAAACTTTAAATGGATCAATTCCAATTAGTATCCTTTATTTCTCCTAGGTTATATTTTACAAATATTAGACAACTTTAATATTTAATTTCCCTAAGTTTTGCTTTCAAATGAAGGTTGATTCCTTTCAATAATTCAACCTTATAATATAACCTTATAACTCCCTTTTTAAGGAAAGTAGTTTAGATGGGAAATTATACCTTTATGAAACTAGTGGTAGACTATCCTTCTTGGGAACTTTGAGTAATGGAATATTCTTCCACTTGCTATTTTATTCAACACTCACTTTAATGCTTCCTTGACCCGTTTGACCAGGAGTAATATTCTTCGCCTATTTTTGGATACTTCAAATTGCTCTTGGATGTTTTTTGATTCGATGTAGTGTAGCTTCCAAGATTTTATTGAGACACTATCAAGATGTTACTACCGATTTGCTTTATTATGTTGCTATCGAGTTTCTTGCTTCGGTTGCTACCATCCAAGATGTCTTAAATACATGGTCAAAGATGTGACAAATGTCACAAGCATTTTCTTAAAATGCTCAAGAGAGTTTTTGGATGTTTAGTGGAGGCTCCAATATTGTTTCAACACTTGTGAAAAGTGTCTCATAAGCTTGTGACACTATCTAGAAACAAATTCTTGCTTCAACATCTACGTGACTATAACGTTCAGTTTTGTACGTAACTCCTCTACGACCAAGATTTTACTGTAACATCTCCTTTATGATAATTTTATAGGGTTCTTTTGGAGGATGACTAGTGGTATCCTCTTTGTTTTGCATACCCTTATCTTATCAATGACTTATTGAAGACCATCAAACATATTTTTCCACCTTGTTCTTTATTGTTCTACATAGATGCTGATATGTTTCCAAATGAGCAATTCTTATGGTGGAGCTATGGTGGATATATGGAGGAGCTTTGGTGGAGCTTTTATGGCCCTTTAATGGAGTCCGAATGGTAATTCTTAGATGAGTACTTTGTGATGCTCCACTTATGGTAGGAAATTTCCTTGATTGGACATAGCTTTCTTTGATAGAAATGCTTATTTGTTTTTACATATGCTTGATTTGATAGAGATGCTCCTTTGCTTTAATGTATGCTTGATTTCCCCTAGATTTGTATCTTTTATTCTACAAGTTTGTTTCTCCAAGATACATAGAGGATGAGCCAAAAGAGATGCTCTTTGATATACTTGGAAGAGTGATAGTATTCAACTACCTTTGGCTGATTCAACATGCTTGTAGTGTACATTTGAGGCACTTTCCAATCTTCCATTTACCTGCATAGAATGAGTTAGAGTAGTGCAACTCAATATAAAAATATTTGTAAATAATACACCTTTTGCACCTTTCCTTGCACTCCCTTTTTGCAGATCTAGTATTCTGATTTGTATGGCAGAAATTTGAATGCAATGTAGGGATTTTGAGGTTGTCTTTTTTCTTAGACACCTTCCCATTTTTTCTTGGATATTATGATGACAAATCCAATCTTATATAGAAGTAGAACTAAAATCCTTATACGATGTAATTTTTTGCACTTTTATCCTTGCAATTAACCTTGCAATGCTTTGGATTTGAGACTCATTAAGTCTCAATATTTGAAACTTCTAATTCTATTTTTGGTTAGTCATATTATTCTCCAGTTTTAGAGAATTCTAACCTATTTTGGTGGCTTCACTTGGCCATTGTGTGTTTTATATTTTCGTGCACTAATAATGTCTTTAGACATTTTGAAAAGTTCTTATTTTATGCCCTTCTCAAGAACACAAATAAGAATCCTTTTGAGAGCAATAGAATAGCGCAAATAAATATAATATTCTTTTAATGCACTAATAATTTCACCTTATCACTCCAATCAACTCTCAAATTAATGCACTTAATAAAATTTACTATAACTAATCAAGAATAATCTAAAATGAATCTTCAAGATTTATTTTGTAATTTCACTACAATTAATATTGTAGGACTTAGTCTTTTTTTTTTCCAAAGTAGATAATAGGTAGTTGATAGAAGCAATTTTGAAATCTAATCAACTCCTAATTAATGTGCAAATGAACCTTAAAAAGAAATTTTTCTTTTTGCACTTTTTAAGACTATAATCCAATTTTCTACTTGCAACTTTAATCCAAATTCAGGTGCTTCTAACAAATTTGATAAGTAATCCAACTAATGAATCTACTTGCACAAAAAGTTGTATACCTTTTTGAAAGATTATGTAGCTATTTTATCGCTTATGTAGAGGATGTATATCTTGGTGTCTGGGATAACCAAGTTGCTACTTTGACCTTGCAACTCTTTGTAGACTATTTTGAATAGCTCTTTCTTCACCAAATGATGGTCTCAAAATTTATTTCATAAGCCTAGGATTTGGTGGTTTGTTCTTCTCTTTGTCTCTAAAGTGGTACCTTCTTGCTATGAGAGGTAATCTTCAAATCTCCAAAATTTTGTGAGCTTCTTATGTCTTCAAGTCTTCTTATCGAATTCTAACTTCAAGAAAGATCTTCTTATGAGATTTGGAACTCCTTTCCAAATTCTTCTTCATGGATTTGACACTCCTTGCCAAATTCTTCTTCACATATTTGGCACTCCTTGCCAAATTATTCTTCACAAATTTGGCACTCCTTACCAAATTCTTCTTCTCTTGGGATTGTTGTCGGATGGCAAAAATTGTCCCAAGTCCTTTACTATTAGGGGCTTATCCTTGGTAGTGTATTTCTCCAATGAGATATCCTTTGATAATTTCTTTAGTAAGGCTCTCCTAACCTTTTTTTTTATGCTTTATAATATCTTCCTAAGATATTTGATCTTATATCTTCTGATGGTATTTCTTGAGACCTTCTCTTCAACCTTCTGCTCCTCAAAGTGTTGGTAGTAAGGTCTTCTTATATACCTTTGATTTTGTTGCTTCTAGATTTGAGTAGGAGGACTTGCCTGGTTCTTATTCTTCTTCTTCTTCTTCCTTTACTGGAAGTTATTCAATGAGATATTCTCTTGATATTTTTGACTTTGCTTCAGGTGTTGAATTGATATTGAAGAAGATATCATTCCTAACTTTCTTGTAGGAATTTTTCCAACTCATTGAATCTTCTTTCCTTACAAAAATGTAATAGTACTAAAATATTTAGTCTACTTCTAAATAAGATATTTTCTTCAAATTCTTCTTCATTATCAAGGCTTATGTGCTATTTTTCAATATCAAGGATTCTATGGTCTTTTTTTAGCATCAAGGCTTATGTGGTCTTTTTTAGTACCAAGGCTTCTATGACATTTTTCAATATCAAGGCTTCTATGGACTTTTTTGGTATCAAGGCTTCTGTGGCATTTTTTAGTACCAAGCTTCTATGGCTTTTTTTTTGGTATCAAGGTTTTTGTGGTATTTCTAGTATCAATAATTTTGTGGCTTCTCCTTCAAGGTTCCTATGGCATTTTCTTCAAGGCTTTTATGACATTTTTGTATTAATGCTTATATGGCATGTTCCTCAACTTGTGACGTTATTCTATTCAACAATGGAGATCTTCAATCTCCTGAATTTACCATGAATCTTCACTAGAAGTCTTATTCCATAGTATTCTTTTCTTGCAAAAGGAACTAATATTTGCACTATGAAGGCACATTGACCTTCGAGCAATGAAATTGGAGTCTACTAGCTTTCTATTGTAGGAGGAGAACCAATCCTTTGATAATTAATTTTTTTCAACAAAAGAAATTTTAGGAAATAGTTAGAAAATTCTAGATATCCTACATGATCTTCTCTAGATGATTTGTCAATCTAGTGGATTGAATACTAAGCCCTGGTCTTCATGAATTTTTCATGTAACTCTATGGAAAGACTAGTCAAATGCAATCTTAGTATTTTTTGGAACTGAGATTTCTTTCAGTCCTCACTTATGACTCTCCCTAATTCTACCACTTAGATTCTTTTGAGATCCTTTGATAGTGGCTGGTATAGCAGTGTATCAATTTGACAAAATACTCAAGCTCAATGATAATGGTGGTTTCCCTATTGACCTACACATACTAGATCTATCGTGGCTCTGATATCACTATTAGATTTTTATGTAATGATAAATGGGAGATAACAATCACAAGATGTAGAATAATACAAAATAAAGTAAATCTACAAGAATACTAAATTATGCTATGAATAGAAATAACATAAATAAATACAACATATCTAGGTATGAAATGAACACTCCATTAATGAAGCTAATGAAATCCATTACACCCATCACCAATATATGGTTATCGACACAACACTACACTACTACCTATAACTCTACTATAAGTACCTCTCTCTATCTATGTTCCCCTTCTCATATCCATATAACCATGAGTTCTTTCTTATATAGGAAGATAGGTTCCTTGACCAACACTCTATCTAGTTATGCAAGGGACAACTTGCACATTGACACTTGTGCATTTATTATATTGCATGAAGTAACTAGATAAATTCTCCCTAAAGTAATCTAATGTCCTAAGTATGTACCTTGAAATATGCATTTATATAACCCAAATTATGGAATAGACTCTATTTATAACAACCTTAGTCAAAGCCACCCTCCAGAGCATCCTTGTTATATTTCTTTCTATTTTTTAGATTCCAATTGAAGTGTGCAACCAAATATAACAGATCCAATGGAACCTCCTATGGTCAAGATATGAACATAAGAAGAGATTTCATTTAGTTGCATGGGACTGTTGGAGATTTTTCCTACATCCTTGGGATAAATTGTCATGCTATAAGAAAATCCAATTGCCAATGAGCAATTACAAGCTCTGGTTGACCTGCCTCTTTGACCTAGGAATAGAGTTCTTAATATTTCCTAAATAGACTAGGTATGGTAAGGATACCCTTGAGGTGAAATTAAAGTTTTTAATGTTTTATGTTCATGCTCTTTCCAATTTATGGTGGTGAATTAAAGTTTTTATAAAGTTGACCATTGATATCTATTAGATTTCGATCAATTGATTAGGGTTGTTGATGTACTTTCGGCCAATGATCTCTTTTTGCACCATGTGATCGATCGATTACTTCCACTTCTCAAACACTTATTGAATTTTGGATTTTCAACTTTGACCATGGTTTGCAAATTTAGATTTTTCCGAATTACTTTTTTGCGTTAAAATTGATCAACTGATTTCTTATTCGAACATTGCTTTAACTGAGTTATTTGACCATTTTTGGTCAACTGGTCTATTTTTCCTTCTGAATCGATCAATTGATCTCTCAACTTGCCTTTACTTCTCATTGGTTAAATGATGGGTCTTTGTTCTAATTCTATTGGCCTTTCAATTGACCGTTCGACTGATATTTTCTTCTCGTTAGTCGAAATATTTTATCGTTTGGTTTATTGGATTTTTATTTTTGGTAGTGGTTTTCTATTTGTCGATCAATTGGTCGATTGCTTTTCGATCATCTAAGCTCTATTTTGACTTGTAGCATTTTATTTGTTTCTAATTTTTTGCTAATCAAGCCGATGGCTTATAAACTTCAAAAATTGTGGGCAAAGGACCCCTTAAGCTTATTTAAAAGTATTATTTTGCTTCTTAAGGGTGCAAGATAGTTTCAGATTTTTTTGTACGTTTAAGGCCTTATTATGTAGGATGGCTAACATGATGATAGGGATATTGAAAGTGAATGACTTAAGAATTGGAGGTTTTATTAATCCTTGAAACATATTAGTCCATTATTACTTTTTGATATGCTTTATTGCTCTATAGTTCAAGATTTTAATTTTTAATTAACACATCATAAAATTCATGGACCTCTAAATGACATTAAATTTTTGAAATTAGGGGTACATTCATGTTGTATCATTTTTGGCTACAACATAGGCTCTGACTAGGATAGGTGGAAAAATATGAGGCACTTGAAATTCTAGACTCTTTGGTCATTAACAAGATTTTAATGAATTGACTTGGATATTTATTTTCCAGAGGATCATTATAAAAGAAAAAACAAATAAAAACAAATTATTATCTAATCAGCTTAAAAAAACTCTTAACCAAATAAAATCAAAGGTTCTGTTCTAAATCCAAATGAAATTTTAATCCTAAAGGCTAGTTGTCTAGCTATATCTCCAAGGTGTTTTTGGATAAAATCAATCAAAAATTACAATCACATCAAGCCTAGGCCCCAAGTGTGTACTTGTATATTCTTTTTAATTTTCTTGGTCAGACAAAATTTAATCATCTTGAAAGGAGTTAGGCCTATTAGTGATTTCACTCCCCGAGTGTGTACTTGTGTATTCTTTTTAATTTTCCTAGTCAAACAGAATTTCATCAGCTTGGAAGGAGTTAGGCCTATTAGTGATTTCACTCTTTAAATATATTTTCTTTGCCATTGATCCACTACCATTCAAACATTCATATCTCTGATGGATATGACCTTTATCCTTTTTGGATTTGATCTACTACCAGTCAAGCATCTATAGCCCTAGTAGAGGTTGTCCAGGTACCCCCAAGCACTTGCTCAATTTGAATTATTAAGATTTTTATTATTAGGAAGAATTTTTATGAATTACAAAGTATTTCAAAGTGTCCTTTCTGGGTTGAGGATCTAGAAGGCTATAGTATATAGTGTAATTATTTTTGGCCTAATTGTCTTACCAAATTTGACTATATTCTATGACTTTAGAATAACTTTTAAGATCATGATAATATATGGCTTTAGCTTGATGTCAGCACTTCCAACTTTCATCTATGGTAGTCCTAGCCTTATAATATGATTACTAAGACCCTTGATTTATGAGTTGTCATATCATATATAATTAATTTGGATCATCATCTCTTAACTGACTAAGGATAGGTCCTAACAGATGAACAATATAAACATGAAAGGGAAACCTAACAATCCTCCAATAGTCTAAGATTATCAACAACAAAAGAAAACAACATAAAGAAAAATTAAATTGAAAGACTTGCAGAACACACATTTTTTATTTATATATATATTTTATTAGTTTTTTAATTTATTTTTATATATTTATCTTTATTTTATTCTCTTCTAGTTCCCCAATAGGGGTGATATAGTTTCAGTTTTTGACCATTTATTGGAATTTTCATTAGTTCACCTTCTAAGTTCTACAACCTGTAAGTTTTTAGACCAATGACTTGAACTATTTGATAGGGGTCTAACCACTTAGGTTCGATCTTACTTTTCTCTTCATGCTTTTCATTTTTTGGGTCCTACTAAATGACTATGCCTCCTTCAAAAAGTGAAGTACCTTTAACTTTCTTGTTAAACATATATTAACAAGGTTTGAATATATATTAATATATCATCATACCATTTTCATTCAACATTACTTGTTCTTTTGAAATCATGCATATCATTGATTGTGGCAATATTATGCATGTCTTCCCCTTCTTTGTTTTCCAGATATTTAGTTAGACCTTGTCCTCTAATGATTTTTATAGCTTTAAATTCTCCATCATACTGTAGTAACTTGATCATCCACCTAGAAGGGCTACCTATTGGTTCGGTTTGGATGGAAACATCTTTTATAGCAGTGACTGAAATATAGCATATAACCTTTTTGAACCAAAAATACATTTAAAATATTGTAGTGCCTGGATCATAGCATAAGCTTATTTCTCATTCATTTTGAATCTTAGTTGAGCTCCTTTAAGTCCTATACTCATGAAGGCTATAAGTCTCTCATTCTTTTCATTTTCATTTTGGGATAGGACTGTTGTGATGGTTTGTTCAGAAGCAAATGAGTATATGTTAAAACTCTTTGAGTAGTTGGGATAGTTCAACATTGGGGCAGTGGTTATGGCATATTTAATTTTTTGAAAAGCTCCAAGGTTCTCCTCTATCCATTTGATGTTAGCATTCTTTTTAATCATATTTTTTATGAGTTGAGCTATATTAGAAAAATTTGGCACAAACCTTATTACAAAATTATTTTTATCAAAGAATGATCTGACTTCTTTTAGGTTTGTAGGGGAGGTATCTTGGCAATAGATTCTACTCTTGAAGGATCAATGCTTATTCATTTTTTGATACTATATGACGTAAAATTTTATCTTGTTTCTTTAAATATACACTTTTTTGGGTTCAAGGATATTCCATATTCTTTGCATGTAGCAAAAATTATGGCTAGATGTTCAAGATGATCTTTAGGGTTTTTTGAAAATATCATTATGTCATATAAATAGACAACAACTATCTTGAATATTAGTCCTTTAAAGGTAAATTCCATGTCCCTTTGGAATATTGCTCCTACATTCATTAATCCAAATGGAATTCTAAGGTATTCAAAGGTGCTCCAAGGGGTAGTGAAGGCAGTTTTGTATATCTTCAAGATTAACTTGAATCTAGTTATATCCTGAGAATCCATCTAGTACTGATCTTCTAGATGACCCTACTATAGCTTGCAATAATTTTTCCATGTTGGGTAAAGGATAATTATCCTTAAGTGAACTTTTATTAAAATTTTGAAAATCAACATAGATTCTAAGTACCAAGATAGCTATCCAAGAAGAAAACCTCACTTTCTTACTATTTTTGCATCTAGTAGTTTTTGGACTTATTTTTGCATGACTGAATGCAAGGTGGGGTTAATTTTTCTCTACTTTTTACTGAATGGTTTAGCATCTTCTTTGATGGGGATGATGTGAGTCATGACATCAATTTTGAACATATTTAGATCTTTATAACTCTAGGTAAAATAATTTTTATTTTCTTTAGAAAGCTAATGTATTGTTCTTTTTTTTTGGTAAAGCCTTATGAATATTAACCAATATGGGCTTCTCTTTTGTTCCAATTTTTATGTCATCAACTTCTATTTCTTTGAGGAGTGGTTTGTATGCATTATCAAAATCATCAAATATGCTTTCTAAGAAAACTACCCCTTTTGGGATTCTATTTGTTTTAAGTTGAATTACCTCTACTAGTTATCCAATTATATTTTTTAACTTTTCTTCATCCTCCTACTCACATAGAGCATCTGAATACATGTTATGGAGGATCATGAAATATTTAATATCCACATCATATTGAAACATTTGTATTTCTAAAGCATGGTTCTTGGTTGTGGTTAATAGAACAACTGCTGGTTACTTTCAAAGTCGTAGAGGAATTCGGCAAGGGGACCCTATCAGCCCCATGTTATTCATCATTATGGCAGAAGATTTAGGCAGAACCATCAAAAATGATTGCAATTCAAGGCTAATATCAATAATGAAGGCAACATCTCTCACTAAGGTTTTTTCTCACCAAAAATTCATCGATGATACCCTTCTATTGACTAAGGCGTTGGTGGTTGAGGCCAAAAGAATTAAATACATCCTACAACTCTATGAGGATGCTGCTAGTAAGAAAGTTAATTTCAATAAAAGTAAGTTATATTTCTTGAACACCCCCATTCAGAGGCAAGAAAGGATTACAAAAATTTTAGGGTGTGATTTAACAAACATCTCCATTTCGTATATTGGTCTCCCTCTTTTCATTGGTTCTCCGAGAGAGTAAATGTGGGACAGGGTTATTGAAAGAATTCAAAAAAAACTTGTTATATGGAAAGGTCATCTTCTATCTCAAGCAAGAAAGCTGACCCTCACTAAGACCTCTATTTAGAGCATTCTAGTCTATTTCCTCTTTGTTTTCAAAGCCCCTGTGAAGGTTTTCCAAAAAATTGAGAAAATACAAAAAGAATTTTTATGGACTGCATCAGAGGAGAAAAAATGATACACCTTGTAGGATGGACCAAAGTGTGCAGACCCAAGGAAAATGGTGGCTTAGGTCTGAGGAGAATTTATCATATGAATTTATCTTTACTAGCTAAGAAGACGTGGCACCTCATTTTCGATGAAGAAAATGAATGAAAAACTATCATCAAATAAAATTATCTTCAAAATATAAAATTTCTAAGTGGATCAGTTTCAATCAAAGGTTATGCTTTTTGGAAAACAATTCTCAATTGTAAGGAAATCATCAAAAAAGGTTTAATATGGTTTTTAGGCAATGGTGATAGGATAAATTGTTGGAATGATAGGTGGGCTAAGGATGAACCACTGATGCAATATCCTAACTTAGCCTGAATTAGAGATATCATGGAAGAACTCATTGGTAGAAAAGTCTTTGATTATATGGTTGAGGATAGAGGTAGAATGAAGTGGAAACAAATAAGGATTTAGGGATTTCAAGCAGAATCAAATGATCTTTGTAATATTCTCGAGCAACAATTTATCCCCATGAGACCCAATGAATATAAAGTGACCTGGGCTCCTAAAAAAAATGGACAGTTCACTGTTAAATCAACTTACAATATTTTTCTTGATGACAAGGATTTTGTCCTCCAAAAGGACTTAGTTTGGATAAAAAATTTAATTCCAAAAATTGTAGTCTTTTCATGGCTGGTTATCTAAGGAAGAATTCTAACCATTGATAATATGATGTGCAAAGGTATTTGTATGACTAATCACTGTTATCTGTGTAGATCTAATTGGGGGACCATTTATCACATTTTCCTTGAGTGCCATTTTTTCTTGACTATCCTAAGTTGGGTTTTTTAGGCATTCAATATATCTTGGGTTAAACTAGCCATCGTACTTGATTTGTTCGTCTAGTGGCCTTACCCATTTTTAAGCCAAAGACTTAGATACATGTGGAAAATTTGTCTCAATCACTATATTTTGTAGGTGTGGTTAGAAAGGAACCATAGAGTCTTTAATGAGTCTATCCATGATCATCAAACTATCATTGCTAGGATCCTATCCTTTGCCAATGAGAATGTGAACCTTATCCCTTTTGATATCTATAAACCTCATCTATAGGAGACCATGATTGCTCAATATTTAAGCTTAACCTTGTTATATGAGTTTGTGCCTAGGGTAGTCAACCCTAGAGCCAATGTTAAGTGGTCCCCACCTCCTACGGATTAGTTTAAGCTTAATTTTTATTGAGCGGCTAAGGACAATCCTGGAAGAGTAGGTGCTGGTGGAATTTGCGAGATCATAATGGGAATATGATGCTTGCATTTTCCAAATATTTGGGAACAAGGACAAACAATGAATCTGAAGCTAGAGCTATGTGGAGAGACCTTCAAATGACACAAGACTTAGAAGGCAATTTTATCTTAGAAGATACTCTATGCATGTTATAAATCTCCTCAATAATTGGAAAACACCTCCTTGGAGGATTAAAACAATTGTTGAAGAGGCTAGGATCCTTTTCCAGGGAAGATAGGATAGAAAAGCCCAACATGTCTTTCTAGAAGCTAACAAAATTGTTGATAATATGGCCAATTTGGGTGTCGATGGTGATGGACTTTTTAAATGGGAACACGGTGTCCCAAATGAAGTAGAGGAGCTTATTCAACAAGAATGCCAAGAATGATAGTTGAATTTACCAACAGGGAAGGCACTATAAGTTCGAAGGCTAGGAGTATTCCTACCTCTTTTTTGAAATGGACTCACAATAAAAATTATTCGAACTGTCAATATTTGTGGATGCTGCTTGGAAATGCCATAAATACTAATAGGGATAGTCACATGTTAGATAACATGGCTCCTAGTCATCTTAGTAATTTGAGGTTGGTTTATAATCACAAGGCATGAAAGAAACGACAATATAAGACTTCGAACCAGAGCCACGTGGACCACCAGATAGCCACCACCATAAATCTATCCAGCAAATTCACTTCTCCAAGGTTGATTGGCCAAGATTGGATGTGGTCCCAAAGCATGTCATATATAGAAGAAAGCAATTACTAAAGAATTATTAAGAGTAACTGTCAATACAGATCTTGTGGGAGTTTTTTTTAGTACTCTGCTATGTGTGTCTGCAACTTTTGTGTCTCCATTGTTTCAAGGAAGGGATCCATGTCTGTTTATTTTTTTTATAATTATGATGTAGGTGTGTTTTCTTGGGGTATACCCAAAATATTGTATGGTAAGTTTCTTTTTGATAACAGGCTATGTGCCTTACCAAATGTAATGGCTTTGGTGGCATGTAGATTTTACATATATAGGATCCTTAGTAAGGACATGTTAATCAATAGCCCTGGGCTGATTTTTGTAAAAGGTGTTGGGTAAAGCTGTAAAACCCGGTATTAATGTTATTGTATCTTATCTACCAAAAAAAAAAGAAAAACTTGTAGATATACAACATTGTTAGGTACAAAAGGTTTGTAAATAGATATAGTCAAAAATATTTCCATATATTCCATGTCAAACTCTGGGCAATATGCACTTGAAGCATTGATTGATAATAGGTTTACAATATGGTTATGCTCTTTGGGAATGTAAGAAATATTAAATGCTAGGAATTTATAAATTTTAGCCAAGACTACAAATTTATACTGTTTTAACCTAGGATGTTTTGTTTGATACTTATCCTTAACCTATCATATAATTAATTTTGCATCTCTAGTCACAATCAAGAAATTTATGTCTATTTATTTGTATTTTCTTAGTCCTAATAGGAAGAATTCATATTCAACAACATTATTTGTGCATGGTAATTCTAAGGGATTCCTAGATAGTTACCCTTAATGTTTGTAAAATTTACACTAGCACCTGCTCCTATTTGAGACTTAGCCCCATCAAAGGACATGGTCCACTTTTCCTGGGTTAGAACTCTAGTGGATTCTATATATACTATTTCTCTAGTTTTAGGATCCATATATTTTGCATCAGGGTCTTCTATTATAAAGGGATTATGCCAAATTGAGTATACCCCCATTTCCTTCTCTTCTATAGAATTGACCAAGTTAACCATAGTGTCATCTAGTCTTAGCATTTGTACTCAGTATTTGTTAAATGGTTCTCTCCTTAAAGTCACATTTTATTTTCTTTAAATAGGGATGGTGGCATAAGACCAATCTAACTATATGGATACACCCAACTATTCTGCCTAGTGCCTACTTAAAAGTAATGATAAAAAGGGGTCCACATCAACTACTGCAATATCCATTACTATACCCTTTTGGGTATTGGTCTAAAAAGACTAGTAGGCTAGTAATTATTCCTACATAGGATATATACCTACTCACCACAAACTCACTAAAATTTATAACTCATTATTGTAATTAATGTCCCTACGAAATATGCAAGGATTAAGTTCCACTCTAGTGCTTGCTATTCAAATTTTGGGCCAAAGCCAGACACATTCTTCATTTGAAATGATTTTTGTACAAAGGCTCATCTTTTTCAAAAGTTGAATCTTATTGTTCCAAAGCATTTTTTGGAAAGTTTTAAAAATGCTATATTATATGTTTTTCCAAGTTTCCTATCCTTGGATAAAATATAGTGATTCAACAACATAGATGTCATTTAACTCTTGGTCTATCTTATATATATTTCTCCTAAATATTGAAAAATCTTTAGTTCACTTTTGTTTTCAATTTCTTAGTCTTAGAAGCATATAATTTCAGAAAGGAAACACAAGCAAGGCATCCTCAACTTCAATATCATTAAGACTATAAATAAATTATGACAATTGAACTACTTATCATCCGATAATTTCTAACACTCAAATATGCATTTTGTCTAACTAATTTTAGACTTTCTTGCTTACTCAAGAAAACAGAGAAACTAAAATACCAATATCTTCTTATACAAGAGTTATAACAACTCTAACATATAATAATGCATCAATATTTCATCTACCAAACCATATTTATAAATGAATGACCAGAGCACAGTTTTAAATCACAAATTCCTATCGATAGAAATCATAGAAATCAATCACAATATGCCCTTCCATAAAAATAACCTTTTTCAATTCATATATAGTTGGACTGTAACTTTATTTTCCAATGACTTATCTCACCAAATATGTAATAAATTCAATAACTTCATAGATAAACAAAAATATTAGCATTAAGGAATTACACATATCCATTCCTTTCTCTGGGGGTTATAATATTTCTAAACTTGGCTATAGGTTCGAAAGTGAACCATAATACAACTTCTACAAGTAGAGAATATAATATTTGTAAGTGACTGGATTTATCAAATGCACTTGTTCATAGATTTCTTGAGAAATTTCACAATTGAAATCCTTAGCCAAAGTGACTTCATAGGCTCCCACATCATCTTGTCACCAAAACAGTTGGGTTAACCTGAATTTTTTTAATAAAATATTCCTTCTCCATAATCTCCATCCATGGACTTATGATATGATGAAGGGGATCAAATATGACTCTTCATAAAGGAAATATATGCTCTCTAAAATGCATGTTGATTTTATTAACAAATAAACTCACCCAATTCACACAATTCAAGCATACAATAATATTGAGCGTAATTATTTCATTATCAAAATTATATAAGTCATGAAACCTGTATTTATTCATCCACCCTTTAATTCATAACACATGCAAACAATTGCCAAGGGTTCACAACAACACACTGTAAAATTTGGATAAATCAATCATTCATTTAGATATACTACTATTTATCCCCAATATTCTACTTATACTAGGCAACATTCACACCAGGTAATTCAAAGGGTATAGCAAACAAAAAATATACTAGATCCTTTAAACTTCTTGTAATATATAATTAGAATAAACTATATCAAATTTTAAATATATTTCTAGAATTTAAAGAAACCGATTTCTATTGAAAAGAAATATCACAAAAAATATTTCATGCTAATTTAGAATTAGAAAAGTATAACCCAACTTGTGCATACACCTCAATGCAAGTCTTATACTTGGGTGACCTTTTCCTCCCGTTCGTTCCCAATGCAATGCAATATCATTTTTTTAAAGTGTAGATAATCCAGACAAAAAAAAAATATCCCAATAAAAATTAGATTCTCTCTTTTTCTAAGCATGCAATGATTGGTACTTTCCCCGTATCACTCCACCATTCCCCAAAACCTAGCAAACCCATCTAAAATAGTTTACATGCATGACACCAAGCTGGAGAGAAATTAACGCCACTACAATGCATACACTTCCAAACTTCATGACCAAACCACCATAGTGCAATTTTTCATTTTGTTTTGAATCATTTTAGGTTTGTTTTTAATAATAATAATAATAATAATTGTGTGCACTCATCCAAATTCTATAACTCATATAAAAATCACTTTTAATAAACTTAAAATTTATTCCAAATTCATTATCATTTTATCTTTCTTTTTTTTAATTTTCTATTTCATAAAATAATAAACATATGCACAACTTAATAAAGTGTGGTTCCTATGTCTTTAGAATTTTCATCACCACATACAACCATACTCCTACCTTATTTCTATGTCAAACAATAAATACACACATTCAAAATAAAATACTTGCACAATGCAAGACACTCACTATGTAGTTATATGAAATGCAATTATGTGATCTTTCATGTGCTCACAAGTCAAATCATAACTTCCCCACTTACCTTTTCCATTGACTGTCTTTCATTCATTGAATTATGTACCTAGCCCTGCATACACAGTAACTACCAATAGTACCACATTCTATAGGAAAAGGTAAGAAAATTTCAACAATTAATCTATAAGTATTGGTTGTACGAGGAGGTTTGGTACATCCTCCCCAACTAGAAAAAAACACAATCCTTATGTTTTTTATACATGGTCAAGCAAATAAAATATGTTTTTATATATATGTAGATTTTCACATTACAATAATAATCATGCCAAATTCATTATTCATAAATCATTCATTTTGTCACAAATAATCATTGAATCATATATCATTCAAACTTAGGAGCTTAATATTTCCACATAGTATTTCATATTGTATTTAACAAATTATCCAAGCATAAACCAAAACATACATCAAAATCTACTCTACCCAGTAATCCAAAAAGTTACACATACATATATACTTATACATCATCAATCCATAAAAACTATCTTAAAATATTCATATCTACTAAAAAATATGAGGAAATTATTGTTTCTTAATATCCACATGGAGTTTCTATGTAAGTAGTGGTCCCATTGGACCCAATATTGCTTAATATTTCTATTTATCAGGTTCTTGGTTCTAAAACCAGGTATACAAACTAGTCAAACTTCAATTTTCAATGGTTGAGACATATGCATATTGTAAACACCCCAAATATGAGTGGGGTCAGATATGTACTTCCGAAGGAGGACACATGGAAGATATTATGGATTTTTAATAAGCTATGTAGTAGAGAAATTTTATCTGCAATAATACTTATCTTGCCCACAATTTCAAAAGGATCCACATATCTAGGGTTGATTTTAGAAGATTTAATAGAAATTTTAGTAGATTTCACCCTTAAGAACACTCTATCTCCCACAAAATATTTCCTTGGTTTCTTTTGAGGTTCACATAGCTCTTTTGGTGATTTACGGCATCCTTCAGCTTTTGCTGAATTCTTTTTATTGATCTTCCATTTATTTTAGAGTTTTTGGTCCAATCACTACCCAATATTCTATATTATCCCATGATAAGGGAGTCCTACATATTTTTCCATATAGAGCTTCAAAAGGTGCCATACCTAGTGATGCATAATAAAATTTATTTTATGTGAAATTGAATAGGTATAAATAATATTCCCACTTAGTGTGCTAATCTATATAGTATATTCTCAATATATCTTTTAAGAATTGATTCACCCTTTCAGTTTGACCATTTGTATCAGGGTGATAGGCATAATTGATATTCATTTTGGTTCCCAATGCTTCATGCAAAACCCACAAAAATTTAGAGGTAAAGCAAGAATCTCCATCAAATATTATAACTTCTGGAAATATATGCAATTTCACCACTTCTTTACATTACCAGGTATAAAGTGTGTAACCTTGGTTAAATTATCTACAATTACCAGAATTGCATCATGCCTAAACCTTGTTTTAGGTAAACCAACTATGAAGTCCATATAAACCACTTTCCACTTTTGTGTAGGTATGGTGTGTGGGTACAAATGGCCTACCAAGTGCAAATATTTTACTTTTACCTTCTGGTACTACAAGCACTTATCCACATAATCATTGATGTCATTTTTCATACCTAGCCAATAATATCCCTTTCTCAAGAACTCATGCATATTTTCCCCATAATGATGCATCAAATAAGGACTATTATATGCCTCATTAAGGATTATTTCTCTCAATCCACCCATATTTTGAACAACCAATCTGTTCTTGTAATACAAAAATTCATCTCTATACATAAAACTTGTATATTTTCTAGGATTTTGCTCTAATTGAGCATTACATGACTGAAAATTTTCATATTTCTATTGCAAGTTATTAATTTTATCAATCAAATCATAATGAAATTTTGTCATTTCAGAAATGCACCCTCTCCTACTAAGAGAATTAACAACCTTGTTCTCTCTATCCTTTATTTAATCTATACCAAAATCATACTCAACTAAAAACTTTTTCCAACATTGTTGTCTAGCATTCAACAAGGATTGGGTAAATATTTCTTAAAATCTGGTGATATGACTTAAGTTCAAATGTTTTCCTAAGAAAGTAGTACCTCCAAATATTAAGAGCATGTACCACAACTATTAACTCCAAGTCATGAGTGGCATAGTTCACTTCATGTCTCTTAAGTTTCCTTGATTCAAATGCAATTATCATGTCATATTGGATCAAAACCCCTCCTAATACTTCAATTTATGCATCGGTGCACACTACAAACCTTTTAGAAGGATAATGTAACTATAAAATTGGTATGGTCATCAATCTCTCTTTTAAAATTTGAAAGGCTTCATCACACTATTTTATCCATTTAAAATCCTTACCCTTTCTCTGCATATTAGTAATCGGTTGAGCAATTCTTGAGAAACCTTTGAAAAATTGTCTATAATAGCCTGCTAAACCCATAAAAAATCACACCTTGGTTATATTTGTGGGTGCAGACCAGTTAAAAATTACTTTTATTTTCTTGGGATCGATTACAATACCTTCAATAGAGACAATGTGTCCCAAATAATATATTTTGGGAGTGTAGAATTCATAGTTTGATAACTTTTCATAAAGCTTATTATTCCTAAGAATCTCAAGTATAGTTCTCATATGTTGATCATGTTCCTCCTTGTTCCTGGAATAGATCAATATGTCATCAAGGAACATAAGCACAAAATGGTCTAACTGCTCTCTAAAAATGATATTCATGAGATTCATGAATACAACTGGAGTTTTAGTTAACCCAAAATATAGGATCGTAAACTCATAATATCCATACCTAGTTTTAAAATTAGTTTTGTGAGTGTATTCTTCACATATCCTTAATTGATGGTAGCCTGATATTAGGTCAATTTTTGAGAAGATGGTCATTCCCTTAAACTAATAAAAAATATCATCTATTCTAGGTAACGAATACCTATTTTTTATAGTAATATTATTTAATATTTGGTAGTCTATACACATCGTCAAGGTTTTGTATTTCTTTTTAACAAATAAAATATGATCTTCCCATGGTGACACACTAGGTTTTATTATCCCTTTCTCCAATAAATCCTAAAGTTGCATCTTGAGTTCTTGTAACTCTATGGGTTTCATTATGTATGGTGTCCTAGCAATAGGTGTAGCTCTAGGCAATAATTCAATAGAGAAATAAAAATCTCTTTGAGGTGGTAACCCTATAATGTCCTCTAAAAATACATCCTTGAATTCCCCTAGGATTTGATGCTTTTGGAAGAGGTTAGATTCCATTTCAGTATCTTCTTTCTTATTTTTTTTAACTAAAAAAATCATTCTCCTCTTCCTAATAGTTTTCTTCATTGTGCATTGTAGTCAACAGATGTGGTTTAATAGACCCATGATTACACTAAATTCTAATCCTTTTATTAGATTCATTTAAAAACTCCAACCATTTATCCTCAAAATTCAAAAGATCCTTATGGGCTTTAAATCAACACCAATAATGATGTCGAAGGCATGCAAAGGTACCACATATAAATTCTAGTTGGATTTTACTTGAGGTAATGTAATGTGAGGGTTAAATAAGCATAGTTTTACTTGATAGGTCTACCCCAACACATACTTCACCTTCCAATCATTAGAAAAGAACCTAGGTATTTCAGATATGTCCCTCACTAAATTAGTGGAAATAAAACTATCAGTAGATCCACTATCTATAACTATGCATACATTATTATCATAAATTTTACCATTTAAAAAAAAAAAAAGGGTAACTTATCCATAAAGTATGGGATTACCTATAGTCACAAATATCCTATGACTGGCTTCTTCTAGATCTTTCTAATGAAGATCAATTTTGTGGGGACACTTTTTGGTAAAGTTGGGACATTTGCACACATAGAAACCATTTTTAGGTGCTCTGCTACCACATTTGCTATCCTTATTTCTCCCTTAAGATGTTGCATCTTTAGTCTTCTCATATTTCAATGGCCTTTGATCATTCCATATAGGATATCCTTTGCCATCCTTCCTAAACTTATTGCCTTGAAATTTATTTCTATTTTTGTCACCCTGCTTATTGTAATTTCCTTCCTTCAACTTCTTGCTTAGTTATTTGTCCAACTTCATAAACCCAGTGCTATTCCACTTCCTGAGGTCATCTATTTCAGAATTGTTTTTATAATTAAAGTATGCCTCTCTAATCTCTTGGTTTGCTTCTTGTCATGCTAAATCAAAAGCAGTAGGAATATCTACAAGGTTGTGCATATTCACAATCATCCTAATCTTAGGATGTAGTCCCAGAATGAATTTTTGAACTTTCATCTCTTCTTTTCTCTCATACTAGGTTGCATATTTTAGATATTGGATATACTTTTGATGATAATCTCAGACTATCATAGCTTCTTACTGCAAATTAGTAAATTTCTTTTCCACATGATATTGCTTAGTTAGGAATCTATTTCTAAATTCCTTAAAAAAATCTTCCCATTTAAGGTCTACAGCTTCAATGCTCTTCCCTTTCTTGAAGGGTTTCCACCAGTCTAGGGCTACTTAAACCATGTTCATAACAACCAAATAAATATTATATTTTGATTATAAAAACACTAGAGAAAAGTATGATTCCAATTCATTCAACAAATTCCTTGTTGCATCACCATGGCCTTTACCATTAAATTTGGATATTACAACCTTCTTTAGGTCTTTGGACAACTCCACACTCACTCTAGCCCTACTAGTACTAGATCCTATAGGTTCATTAGGTGTTCCCTCTATCCTACCTACAATTTCCCTTCCCTTGATCAAGTCCTCTATGACTTTCTGTTGTTGGACTATCAACTCCTTTTGTTGGGCCATGTGAAATTTTAATTGGGTCATTTCCTCTCTTTGCTGCTCCATATGAGTTTGTAATAATTGTACTAATTTTTCTAAGTTCCATTCCTCCCTACCAGGAACATTTGGTTAAGGCTCATTAAACTATTTCATTCTTCTCTCTCTTTGAAGACCTTATTTCCTTGCCCTTGTCCTTGGTCCTCTTTGTGATGTTATGGTGGTTTCTTCCTACCCAACTTCTACAAGGTTTCTCAAAGATCCACCTCATAACATGTGTACCATATGACTTGTAGGGAAAAGAAGCAATTTAATTTATTGGTTTAAAATTATCTAAAAAAAATATTTATTCAAATTTTTGAACTTTAGGATCTCTTTCGCTCGGATACCACATGTAGCAACCCAATTCTACTCACTTGGTTGTACCAAAAAATAAGTCAAGCAATGTTTCAAGGTATTTTTTTTTAAGTTTTCCTTTCATCCTAAGAAGACATTTCATGTCCATAGTAAATATGATTCACCCAATGATTCATTTACATAAAATTCAATAATTACAGGTATATCATACCACATTTGGGTTTTAGGACTACTACAAATAGTCACCTAAGTGGATGAGATTGGCCAAATATATTAAAAGAGATATTTTATGGAATAACTTGTCTTATTTAACTTCCTCTTATTCTGGAATAAGGGTTTATCCATAAATGGGGTTATCCTCTAGGGCCTATAACACCTAGAGGGTGATTGCATACTAAAGTGTATAAAAAGACCATACATCCAAGAAAATAAAATACGAGATAGAAAATCATGTAACCATAATGACAAAAGCGAAATATATAATAATGGTGACTCTTTCTTTGATAATACATTATTTTTCTCAATCGGTTACAATATGATCCCTCTTAAAGATGATACCTAGTGTGATACAATGATTTACAAAAGAATCATTTGGATGTAATACGCAGGGTCTTCTTGACACCCATAAATCGTCTTAAAGATAGTTTCTTGTGACCTCGACAAGGGGTGATGATGTTAAGTTTCTATGCTATCATTTACTCATATAAAACATGTAGCCCTAGGGGCCATCTCTATGTGGTATGACTATACATGTGGGCCATATCTATGTGATATGGCCATGAACTTATAAATATTTTCTTGAGGCTGATGCGATGGATGAATCTAGGTGTGATTTGTGGTATTTTTTGGTGGGTTGGTGCACTTTGTGGAAGTGACTTGATGAGTCTGGATCAATCTTCAAAGTGAGCATGCATAGTAAAGCGAAATAAGGAAATACACACCCTATAACTTGGAGTAATACAATGACATGGAATTCTTAGATAGTTGAGATGATAGGACTTTGATTTCTTAAAGGGTTGTTTAGTCTCTGCTCAAATTCTGATAGCACTTTGTTGCTCAAAAACTTTATAACTCGATTTATTTTTGAATGAGAGGTGAGTGCTATTATATAGATTCATAAAAAGTAATATAATCATAGTACCACCCTACACATAAAAAGTGAATAAGTAATTTTCATTAATAAAAGTGAATGCTCTTATCCAAACTCTTATGCACACTAATTTATGTCATGCTTTGTTCTATTTCAGGTTCATGCATGTGCTAAGTTACGATGCTGACTCATGCATGGGGTTAACTGGTAATCTTAGCTGCAAGTTATGTCACACTTTACTTTTAATAATTCTTTTGGTATGAGCATATTGGGGTGGTATGACCTTAAACGGGGGTCATCCCTTGATAGGACAACCTTTGGAGGCTATCCCATGGAGGGACAACTAGGGTTGCAAAGGGAAGTATCCCTTTTTTAAGTGGTGAAAAACCATTTTTTAAGCCCTAAGGTTGTCCAAGGTTGGTCATATGGTCTTCAAGGAGTCCATATAGGTAGTCTCCTCAATATGACATGTTTTAGGTGTCTACAAATGTCCCTTTTTAGGATGCATTTGTGTGAAAACACAATGTAGAGAAAAAATAAATGACCCAAAGTTGAATTGAGGGTTGATGATGTTCATTGATCAGATCAATGTTAGATGCCCTAATCATGAGAAGAGCATGCATTTTTGAATCATTGCTTCTAACAAGTTGAATAACTTGAGTTTTTGGTAAAATTTTGTGGTGGTTGGAAGACTGAAGAACACAATATTATACTGAGAGGGGGGGGTGAACAGTATAAGACCTCTTTTTACTTTTTCCTTTATACTTCAAAATAGTAAAGCAATATACCCAAAGCAATATCAAAGCAATGCACAAAATCATCCACAAAGTGACACCAATTTTAACGTGGTTCACCCAGAAAGCCTGGGCTACGTCCACAAAACTTTTCTCTAAAAGTTATCTCAAAGTTCTTTGGGAAACCTTCCCAATTACAATGTTTATGAGCCTCGGCCCAAAGGAGACACCTTCCCCCAATATGAATTTATGAGCCTCTGGCTCAAAGGAGATACCTTCCCCTCTGCTCTGGAAATGATCCCTCAGAAGATCAACTGCCTCTACCTCTTGCCAGCACGTGGAACTCCTTTCCATCGAAGACCTCCTGTCCTCAATGCTTAGCCTAAGAGACCTCTGCCTTCTATGATCACGTCCACAGTAGCTCAGCTACCTGTACCAAACACAATCAGTCGGTCTAGTACAAGTCTTCCTCTGTCTGTCAGATCTGTCCAACTCTTTGAACAAATCAATCCTCTGCACACAAGCCTTCTCAAAGACTTGCCAAATCTGTCCTCAGGTTCTTCTCAAAGAACCAATGCACCTCTGTCCTCAAGTTCTCTGATAGAACTCTCAAAAACTCAGCTCACAAGTCCTCTCGCTAGGACCTGTCCAAATCTGCTCACAAGTCCCCACCGAAACCTGTCCAAAACCTCGCTCACAAGTCCCCACCGAAACCCGTCCAAAACCTCAGCAAGCTCACCAAGAAAAACTTGCTTAGCATGAACCCACAAAGAGAATTGTTAGAGACCCAATGTGATTCATAAACCTCATAGAAGCATAAAGAGAATTGTTAGAGACTCAATATGTTCTATACTTAACTCCCAATCTCAATCTCAAATCTCATAGAAACATAAAGAGAATTGTTAGAGACCCAATATGTTCTATACTTAACTCCCAATCTCAATCTCAACTCAATCTCAATCTCAAAAGAATAAGATAGATGTAGTATGCTTTTCTCAAGAATATGAAACACAACCCAACAATTGCCAACCATGCAATATCTCATATAACAATGATACTTATATTCTTTTCACCAACAACTAGGGTTTCATCATCTCAATGCAAGTAGCAAGACTTACTAACATAAACCCTAGTGCAAAAAATGCTTCCTCTTCCTCAACCAGAATTATGCATTCACCCAAAAATTCATCAATGACTTTAATGCATAAACAATCTTCAATATCCAGAAAATAAGATTTACACCAAAAATACCTAGTAGACAACCTTTTCACTCCAAACTCAATTTCAGAAAATATACCATAAACAACATACATGGAAGAAGTTGCCCATACCTTTACTTTGATGAAGAAGGAGAACTCAAAATCTGTCACAACACTAACTCTCAATTTGCCACCAATTAGAGTTAGCAACTATACAATAATACACAATAATAAAGATCCAAAATAACACCTTATTTCTCCAACTTAGTAAAAACCACCAGAAGTATAATATACATACAAAGTAAAACCTCTTTACACCTTATTACTCCACATAAACATTAAACATCAATAAAACAATGTCAAAGCAAATATGATACCTTAACCTTATACCTCCCGCGCATTCACAGCCACTATCCTTTGCACACCGCGACCAAAAGAAAATTACCAACGAAGAGAATCGAACTCGGCACCTCTGCCTTCTAGCGCTTTCGCTTAAACGCCACCATCGTTGGGTCACAAGTGCCCAACGAAGTAATACAGTGCTGCCCTCTCTTTTATCTTCCTTTGACGCCAAGAATCTAGAAAACGTAAACGTCTTCCACAAGCCACATGCAAACTGGTGAGCGCTGTCCAAAACGTAAGTCACTGAATGCTTGCATTAATCATCTCACAGCACAGTCTAAAAAACGCAGTTCAGGTGCAATTGCCAATCCACTACCATCAAGCAAAAAGGTAAGGATGCAGCCCAAGCTCAAATCCGAGTATGCCAAGCATGGTTTCCAAGACACAGAACAAGCACGATTTCAAAGACGTCAATCGGAGATTCGAAGACATAGAGCAAGCTCAAATCGAAGACACCAAGCGCTATTCGAAAGATATAGAGCAAATGCAAATCACAGATGCCAAGCGCAAATCGAAAGATACAGAGCAAATGCAAATCGCAGACGCCAAGCGCAAATCGAAAGATACAGAGTAAACACAAATCGTAGATGTCAAAATTAATCGGAGGTGCTCACTTTAGAAAATCATCCCCACTTATATAGCCATTTTTCCTTAACTGTTTGACGTCGGCGCTCCTCCAACGATGGCAACATATCGGCGAAAGAATTCTTTTTTCTTCCGTCGCTTAAGGGTTGAAAGACCCTTTAATAATAATTAAAATAATAATTATTATTATTTTATTAATAATAAATTAAACTTGGACCTTTGACAAAGGTTTGAGTTAATTTAATTATTAATAATAAACATGGACCTTTGCATTAAGTTAAGCTTGGTTTTAATAAAAACCCTTAATGAGTCCAAATGGTTTTAAGAAAAACCTTTAACCTTGTCACCATGGTTTTAATAAAAACCCTTTAACATAATGAAGCTTCTCAAGATATTCTTGACATCACACTCTTTTGATATCAACACAAAAATGCCTTTTGACATCAATGACAACTTATACATTTGAGCAAAGGCAATGTACCCAAAGTACCCAAAATTGCCAACAATCTCCCCCTTTGTCATTGATGGCAAACCTTTACTGAAAACACTTCTCAAGAGCCAAAACTGAAACCAACTGAAACCAACTATGCTAACAACTGAGAATCTTCCTTTGAAGTTTTGCTCCCCCTGACTTGAAGCTTTCCTCTTCACTTTGAAGCTCTCCCCCTTACTCATATCTCTCCCCCTTTGTCATCAATGGCAAAGGGCCACCTTTGGGGCTCGGGACTAAGAATTAGCCTCTTAGCTTAGTCCCTCCCCCACCTCCCGATGAGGTGATTAATTCTGGGGTGGGAGTAAAACTCCCATTAGGCACTGATCATCATCGGCGTCTATAACTTCCTTGTCGGGCCTTCTCTTGAACTCTTTGTCCATATTCCTGTTCCTGTCACTATTCTTGTTCTTGTTCTCATCCCTGTTTTTATCCATGCCTTGATCCTTGGACCTGATCATGCCACTGTTCCTATTCCTGTATTCTAGAATTTCAGCTCTACACTGTCTAACTGTGTGACCTTCATTGTTGCACTTATAACAAGTAACAATGTTATTTCTTTTAGGCATACCTGTTCTTTGGATCCACCAGTTCTGACCAAACCTGTTCTGACCAAACTTGTTCTGACCAAACTTTCGACCAAACCTATTTTGACCAAACCTATTTTGACCAAACCTATTACCAAACTGTTCGACCAAACCTGTTCGACCAAACCTATTCGATCAAACTCTTCTCGATATTTGCCTTGCAATAAACTGCCTTGTGCCCAAACTATTGACAAGAGTAGCAATACCCTTGAAAGAAATTACCACCTCTGAAGCTGTCATTTACCTTCTTCACTTGAGCCATGCAATGTGAAGCTATGTGACCAAACCTGTGACAAGCAAAACATCTGCCTTGAAACTTTCCTTTATTTGACCTCTTAGGTTCTAAAACTTCTTCTTCTCATTCTGAATTCTGTTTTCTATTTTTGTGCATCTATCATTCAAGGACTCATGATCTGAAATACTTTCCCCATCAGAACTCTCTTCCTTTTGGAGTCTCTTACTAGACTCTCCAACTTGTTCCTTGTGAGGCTTAACAAAACCAAGGCCTGTTTTATCTGTTGTCTTTCTTTGACCTTTGATGAGAGACTTAACCTTTTTGGAGCTATCTTGAAACCTGGGAAGCTTATCCTTGTACCCTTTAGTTTCCTCTTTCAAAGAAGCCATTTTCTGTTCTAACTCACTATACTCAAGAACCTTAGACTCTAATTCATCCTTGAGTTCTTGTGTCTTAGCTATAGAGAAGTCAAGACTTTCTATAAGATCATCTCTCTCCATACAACATTCATCCAACTTATCCTTGAGTCTAGCATTCTTCTTTCTTTCCTTTTTCAAAGCACTAAGAGCACTAATAAGTTCACCTTTAAGATCTACTTCACCTTCCTCTATATGTTTGCTTTTAGAATCATCAAAGCCTTTTTCAGATTTCTTATCACTAGAGGTGCTACCCTTTTCAAAAACCATACATGCATCTTCCTTATAGTTTTCTGAAGCATCCTCATACATACTAGAAACCAAATCATTATTTGTGCAATCATCCTCAAGGTGACCAAAATTTCCACATCTAAGACATTTCATGATAATGAATCTATGTTTTGGTTCTTCCTCCTTTTCTGATATGAACAACATCTCATTTTCATTATCACTTGAAGAACTTTCACTATCACTACTAGAACACTTACTTGCTTTGTCTAGGTAGAAACTCTTCTTGTGTTTGTGAGAATACCTCTTTCCTTGATTGTTGTGCTCATCTTTGTTTTTCCTATGATGCTTGTGCTTTTCAGAATCCTTGCTCTTACAGTCCTGTTTATCTTCATCACTTTCATCCTTGGCAACAGTACAGTCAGTAGCATAATGACCAAACTTTCCACAATTGAAACATCTTACATTTTTCATATTTTTGTGCTTTCTAGAGAACTTGCCTTTCTTGCTGTAATATGCCTCTTCATCACTAGAAGACTCATCACTCTCTTGAAGTTGTTTACCTTTGGATTTCTTGGTAGCCTTGAAAGCTGCCTCCTTCTTGACATCAACCTTCACTTGAGTTCTTAACTCAAATGCTGCAAGTATACTATGGAGCTCATCCTTTTTCAACTTATCCAAATCTTTAGCTTCCTCAATAGCAGAAATATTTTCACTAAATCTATTAGGAAGAGATCTTAAAATCTTATCACAAACATCATTTTCAGCAAGCTCAAGACCTAAGTCTTTCATGGAGTTAACAACCTCATCCATACGAAGCATGTAGTCACTAATATTTTCATCATCATTCATCTTGAGTTGTTCAAACATACCTTTGAAGTGTCTCAACTTTGCCTTTCTGACATTTGTATCACCTGTATGAACCACCTTCAATTGATTCCACATTTCACTAGTTGTCTTGCAGTGAATCACTTTGGTGAGATCTGCTTTCTGTAAGCCTTTCAGGATTGCATTCATTGCTTTTGAATTGTTGTGATGTAGGAGTCTTTCTTCTTTAGTATAAGGACCATGTTCAGGAATAGTGTACTCATCTTCAATCACTTCCCAAACCTCATTCCCAAGTGCCATTAGATGAACCTTCATCCTTGCACTCCAAAGACCAAAATCTGACCCATCAAGAATAGGTCGTTGCATTGCCACTTGAATGATCCATTGTGTTCTTTACTAGCTTTTCCTTCAAGCTATTAAACTTTTCGAAGGCACCCGCTCCGATACCAATTGAAGAACACAAGCTTATACTGAGAGGGGGGTGAACAAGTATAAGACCTCTTTTTACTTTTTCCTTTATACTTCAAAATAGTAAAGCAATATACCCAAAGCAATATCAAAGCAATGCACAATATCATCCACAAAGTGACACCAATTTTAACGTGGTTCACCCGAAAGCCCGGGCTACGTCCACAAAACTTTTCTCTAAAAGTTATCTCAAAGTTCTTTGGGAAACCTTCCCAATTACAATGTTTATGAGCCTCGGCCCAAAGGAGACACCTTCCCCCAATCTGAATTTATGAGCCTCTGCTCAAAGGAGATACCTTCCCCTCTGCTCTGGAAATGATCCCTCGGAAGATCAACTGCCTCTACCTCTTGCCAGCACGTGGAACTCCTTTCCACCGAAGACCTCCTGTCCTCAATGCTTAGCCTAAGAGACCTCTGCCTTCTATGATCACGTCCACAACAGCTCAACTACCTGTACCAAACACAGTCAATCGGTCTAGTACAAGTCTTCCTCTATCTGTCAGATCTGTCCAACTCTTTGAACAAATCAATCCTCTGCACACAAGCCTTCTCAAAGACTTGCCAAATCTATCCTCAGGTTCTTCTCAAAGAACCAATGCACCTCTGTCCTCAAGTTCTCTGATAGAACTCTCAAAAACTCAGCTCACAAGTCCTCTGCTAGGACCTGTCCAAATCTGCTCACAAGTCCCCATCGAAACCTGTCCAAAACTTGCTCACAAGTCCCCACCGGAACCTGTCCAAAACCTCAGCAAGCTCACCAAGAAAAACTTGCTTAGCATGAACCCACAAAGAGAATTGTTAGAGACCCAATGTGATTCATAAACCTCATAGAAGCATAAAGAGAATTGTTAGAGACTCAATATGTTCTATACTTAACTCCCAATCTCAATCTCAAATCTCATAGAAACATAAAGAGAATTGTTAGAGACCCAATATGTTCTATACTTAACTCCCAATCTCAATCTCAACTCAATCTCAATCTCAAAAGAATAAGATAGATGTAGTATGCTTTTCTCAAGAATATGAAACACAACCCAACAATTGCCAACCATGCAATATCTCATATAACAATGATACTTATATTCTTTTCACCAACAACTAGGGTTTCATCATCTCAATGCAAGTAGCAAGACTTACTAACATAAACCCTAGTGCAAAAAATGCTTCCTCTTCCTCAACCAGAATTATGCATTCACCCAAAAATTCATCAATGACTTTAATGCATAAACAATCTTCAATATCCAGAAAATAAGATTTACACCAAAAATACCTAGTAGACAACCTTTTCACTCCAAACTCAATTTCAGAAAATATACCATAAACAACATACATGGAAGAAGTTGCCCATACCTTTACTTTGATGAAGAAGGAGAACTCAAAATCTGTCACAACACTAACTCTCAATTTGCCACCAATTAGAGTTAGCAACTATACAATAATACACAATAATAAAGATCCAAAATAACACCTTATTTCTCCAACTTAGTAAAAACCACCAGAAGTATAATATACATACAAAGTAAAACCTCTTTACACCTTATTACTCCACATAAATATTAAACATCAATAAAACAATGTCAAAGCAAATATGATACCTTAACCTTATACCTCCCGCGCATTCACAGCCACTATCCTTTGCACACCGCGACCAAAAGAAAATTACCAACGAAGAGAATCGAACTCGGCACCTCTGCCTTCTAGCGCTTTCGCTTAAACGCCACCACCGTTGGGTCACAAGTGCCCAACGAAGTAATACAACGCTGCCCTCTCTTTTATCTTCCTTTGACGCCAAGAATCTGGAAAACGTAAACGTCTTCCACAAGCCACATGCAAACTGGTGAGCGCTGTCCAAAACGTAAGTCACTGAATGCTTGCATTAATCATCTCACAGCACAGTCTGAAAAACGCAGTTCAGGTGCAATTGCCAATCCACTACCATCAAGCAAAAAGGTAAGGATGCAGCCCAAGCTCAAATCCGAGTATGCCAAGCACGGTTTCCAAGACACAGAACAAGCACGATTTCAAAGACGTCAATCGGAGATTCGAAGACACAGAGCAAGCTCAAATCGAAGACACCAAGCGCTATTCGAAAGATATAGAGCAAATGCAAATCGCAGATGCCAAGCACAAATCGAAAGATACAGAGCAAATGCAAATCGTAGACACCAAGCGCAAATCGAAAGATATAGAGCAAATGCAAATCGCAGACGCCAAGCGCAAATCGAAAGATACAGAGTAAACACAAATCGTAGATGTCAAAATTAATCGGAGGTGCTCACTTTAGAAAATCATCCCCACTTATATAGCCATTTTTCCTTAACTGTTTGACGTCGGCGCTCCTCCAACGATGGCAACATATCGATGAAAGAATTCTTTTTTCTTCCATCGCTTAAGGGTTGAAAGACCCTTTAATAATAATTAAAATAATAATTATTATTATTTTATTAATAATAAATTAAACTTGGACCTTTGACAAAGGTTTGAGTTAATTTAATTATTAATAATAAACATGGACCTTTGCATTAAGTTAAGCTTGGTTTTAATAAAAACCCTTAATGAGTCCAAATGGTTTTAAGAAAAACCTTTAACCTTGTCACCATGGTTTTAATAAAAACCCTTTAACATAATGAAGCTTCTCAAGATATTCTTGACATCACACTCTTTTGATATCAACACAAAAATGCCTTTTGACATCAATGACAACTTATACATTTGAGCAAAGGCAATGTACCCAAAGTACCCAAAATTGCCAACAAAGACAATCTTAGTCAACACTCTAGCCTTTGGGGATACTAATCAAGCAGTTTTTTGATTGTCCTATTATGTGTTTAATTTAAGGTTTTGCCTGTTATCTTACCCAAGCAAGAAGGGCATGATTATCTTTGGAAATTATTCTTGAATGAATAAAATTTGCATGATTGAGTATTTTATTACTAACTCATGTTGGCAATTTGAGTCATTTTATGTTTTCATTGATGTCACATGGATCACATTGATTTTTGGTGGCCAAATGATATTTTGGAAAGCATGGATAAATACAGGGTTTTTGTGAAAACCAAGGCAGGTAAAATAAAAGATTTTATTTAAAACCATGGATGGCATATTTGAACTGGGTTTTTCTTGAAACCCAAGTTGGCCTTTCGTTTCGTCGAAGAAGGTGCCCCTGTGATGGAGATATTTAATTTTTAATATAGTTTAAATTTAAATTATTTAAAATTAAAATTTAAATTTAAAATTAAAATTTAAATTTAAAATTAAATATGCAAGATTTTTTCTGACGTCATCAAAAATAATAAGGAGGCTATATAAAGAGGATACCTAACATTCATAAACTGATCCTTGCTCGTGGTTAATAATCGTTGGCTAAGCATCCGAATTGAGCTCGTGCAAAAATATTTTAGAAAGCAGAAGCAACGAATAAACAAAGGTTGGTTGAAGTCCAAATTCATCATGGGCAGAGTGGCGCATTGGAAATTGGATTTTGGCTAAGGTGTGTGGCAACACAAACGTCAAGGTTTCGAATCCCCTTGATTGCGTTCGGAAGGCATTGGAATAAAAGCCCTTGAAGCGCTTTTGATTTACAGAAAGGGATGAAAGGTTTTAAGGCACGTTGTGCCTTTCCCATTCGAATGAGCTACTAGCTTGTGTTCTTCAACTTGATTATGAATTTTTTTATTATATTACTACTCCCTCAAGTGAGGAGTCGATGAGGAAATGGAAAAATGATGAAGGTGATGAGTTTCTTGACTAAGATGAGTTGATTTGGATTTGTTAGGACCATTTCGATAGTTTAGAGGGTTCATGTCCTCATTACAACCTTGATGTGACCCATTTACTACTTCTTTTTGGTGAGTGATCTTATTATTATTTACTCATCCTACTGAATTACATGGATAACCAATCACTACAATCACTAGGTCTATAGAGTAAATCATTAGATACGAGATTCACTTGAATTGTGTTGCTGAATGTGACCAAAGGGGTTAGATGTATTTGGAGCCTTTGTGACCAAAGGAAGTCAGGTTTATTTAGAGGCTTTTGGATTGATGTGACCAAAGGAATTTAGATTCCTTTGGAGATTTTTGATTTAAAATTATGACCAAAGGAAGTCAAGGTCCCTTTGGAGCCTTTTGGAATGATGTGACCAAAGAAAGTCAGGTTCCTTTGGATCCTTTTGATTGATTTAACCAAAGAAAACCAAGTTCCTTTGGAGCCTTTTTGATGAATGTGACCAAAGGAAGTCAAGTTCCTTTAGAGCCTTTTCGATTGAATTAACCAAAGGAAATCAGGTTCCTTTGGAGATTTTTTTATTAAAATTGTGACCAAAGGAAGTCAGGTTTCTTTGGGGCATTTTGGATGTATTTGACCAAAGGAAATCAGGTTCCTTTGGGATCTTTTGGATGGATTTTGCCAAAGGAAATTAGGTTCCTTTGGATCATTTTTATGTTGACCAAAGGAATTTGGGTACCTTTGGAGTTTTTCTTTGTGGGTTTTTTCTTTTTTTTTGCAAATCTAATAATCGTATCTTTGTGGGACGATCACAACAAGTGTGACTGGCTGACCTAGAGAATTTCAAGTATATTGGAAAATATAAAAGCAAAAATAACATGTTTCTAACGTCATTTTCATAGCTAGTGATTGGAGAAAATAGGAAGGCTAGGAAGAGGTGAACAATTTTTGAAGTGAAGTGCTACCAAAAATACTACTAACCTCTAACAAGGACCAACACAAGACCTCAACTTTCGGAGGAGTCCAATGAAGAAAGGTAAACACTGTTTTCTCTCCTTTATTACCTCATAAAATAAAATTAACCTCACTAATTAAATCAAGAAATAAAATTCATGAAGAAATTAAGGCAACAAATCATACCCTAGAAAAATGTAATGTAGGTTGTTTTATGCTTGTGCTTGTATGTGCTTGATTTTGTGTTTATTTTTTATTTATTTATTTTTATTTTATTTTTATGGCATGCTATTAGGTTGCACATACCCCAATTTTGGGGTCATCTTAGGGTGAGATAGTCCCTCTTATGGGGTTGGGAGCCATATCTAGGTGGGACAACTATATTTGAACCACAACAATTAGTTTTTCAACTGTTACAGAGGTTGTCTTGATACGAGATGACCTCATGGAGAGACTATCTCAGGATGAGACAACCTCATTCAAGGTTGATTTTACTATAAAATTATTGTTTTTATTTTTGGTTGAGATGACTTGCATGTGGTATAGCTAATTAGAGTGTGTCATAGATTTCCTATGGTATTCGAGAGTGCAAGAGGATGCCTCTAGTGAGGATTGGAAATGGCTTGAGGTCACTGGCATTGAATATGTGATGAGGCTAGAGATAGTGACGGTGGATTATACATACCTAACTACCTTGATAGATTGTTGGGATAGTGGACCGACACATTTCATCTTTCAAACAGTGAGATGATAATTTCGGTAGAGGATGTCTAGAAGATTCTTTGCATACTGATTTAGGGACATCCTATCACCTCTAAACATATTATCTAGTAGAACAAAGTGCTCTAGAGGGTATTTTGTGATTATTGGAAGGCAGCTATACATAGCTTGGATACCAATGAATTTATAGTGGAGGGATGGTATGACACAGATGTTCTGACAAGGAGACATGTAGTGGTTATGTTACTCATGTTGAACATCTTACTACTAGATTATTTAAGAGTGAGGTTTCAATGGAACCTTCTTGATCTAGCATATGAGTTGGTGGAGTGTACCATGTAGGACACTTTGATCATGGTGTTGGGGATTACCCTACTTGCTCATTTGTATGATGACCTCTATGAAATCCAATAGTGGATAATATATAGATTTGGCTGTAACTTCCTACTTTAGATCTAGGGGTGGGATCACATCCAAGTGGATAGGCCATATGGGCTTCCTTGGATGATGTAAGCATAGATGTAAAATAGGGATATTGTCTATGTGACTCAATTCAATTAAGAGCAGGAGGTGAGTCATAATCAATCCCACTCATACAATATTATCCATTACATGGATTCCTTTGAGGGATTTAGGCTAGGGTAGGTGATATGGTGACCCTACAGGGACTACCTACCATGGATAGAGGTAGAAAACTAGTTGAGGCATGTAAGACATAGGTGATGGGTGACTGGGCATCATGGCATAGAGCAATAGTACTTCCAATACTCTCATGTGTTTTGTCAATTTGGGGTTCATTAGGATACACCTAGTGATCCCGTTATTTACTGACACTAAGGGTATGAGACTCATCTTGAGTGGCCACAAGTAGAGCCAATGGAGGATGAGGTGGATCATCTACTAGTGTATTAAAGTGTGGATAATGTAGGTACTATGATATAGTGTGATGCATGGTGGTTTACTTTAAAATGGTAGGGATATGGACCTATGGGTGTATAGATTATATTTGTAGGGGATAAGGGCCTTATGGAGGCCAAGGATGAGTGACAAGTGCATCACTAGACAGAGGGGGAATGGGGTAAAAACTTAGAGTGAGAGGATGAGCCACAATATGAGGGTGGGGATGATGAGGATCCCTAGTATAAGGATGGGTGAATTAGAGATTAGATGTAGTATTTACAAGTATAGTTAAAATAGAGAGATACTATAGTTGCAATACTATAGAGCCAATTGGCTAGAGAGAGATAGAGGGGGGATATTATCTAATGAGAAGGACCTGACTACATAGCTATAGAGCTCTCATGAGGAGGTGTAGAGGGTTATAGAAGAATGAGATGCTCTACAGATATGAGGGGTGGCTTTGACCATGACTTAGGAACAAGTAGGTATAGGTAGCCAGGTTACAAGGGATGCAATGAGGCTTTAGGTTGAGGTGAACAAATTGTAGATAAGGGGTTGTCTCACAGTGTTAGGATCCTAATCCTAAATTATATTATATAATTAATATCTCATTTAATTATGGACTAGCATGTCCTTTCACATAATAACCATTAGATAGGTTTATATATGCATTCATAGAAGATGTATTTAAGGCATCAAATAATTTAATTTATTACATATCCTTGAGAGCATTTGGCAGGGAAACCTCCTTTTGAAACAATGATATTTAAAAGTTATTTATTCATTCTCTTAGTTTTTGCAGCATTCCATTGTTCTCTCCTTGATTTCCAATTTATAGGAACTTGGTTTCTAACAATTGGTATCATATCTAGAGATATTAAAGGTCATTGCATAACCATTTTTACCATATTTTTTTCAACCACAATAGTCATTGTCCCTCATTTCCAGATTACACATCATCATCAATTTTATTACCTTGTAACCAATAATATTATTGTGTTTCACCCAAAATTATTTAGCATTCATAGCATACATTATAAAATCTTCCAACGAGTAAGTTTTATAGTGATGTCTGCAAGTTTGGTTACATCTTGGAGAAAACTAGCAAAGTTTAAAAAAAATCAAGCAAATTTGGAAAGGTTACGAGCTAAATATTATCTCAAAAAAATAATATCTCCCCTTACTATCATCATAAAGCCAACCATGTGTGAAAAAGGAATGTAAATCGCAAAAAAAAATTAGTTGAAAATTTGTTTGAGACATTTTCTGGTGATTGTAGATAAAAATTGACAAGAAATTATAAGTTTAAAATTTTAAACTAAAATTTCAAAACTTTTTTGGTGTCAGTGATGAACTCCAACATCAAAAAAACATCGATAGGGAATATTGGAGGGGAATTTTAGTCCCACATCCAATACACAAAGGGACTTCACATTTTTAAATAGCACATAAAGCATATAGCTTTACATGACTTTTGTTCATGCTATCACTTGCATACACAAAAGACTTTCCATTGTCGCTTGACTTGGATACTGTACCTCTGATTTCCACTTTTCACCATTGTGTGGTTTTCACATCTCTAACTTCACCTCACCCTACGTGCCTACTCCACCCTCACTTGTCTATGATGCTCCCTTGTCTCATTCTTTGTGTCCGCTCCACCCTCACTTGTCTCCACAATTCTCACTTATCTTTGTCATAACCTCACCTCACTCTCCATGCCCGCTCTACCCTCACTTGTCTTTACCACTCCCTTGCCTTACTCTTCGATCCCACTCTCACCAAATTTCAAAATTTGAAAATTCAAATCACTCTTCAAAGCCCGCTCTCGCCAAATTGCAAAATTCATAATTTCAAAAAAATTGCAGGACCATAAGTTGAAACAAAATTTTAAAATTTTACAATAATTTTTTGCCATTATTTTGACAAAATGTTATCAATTCTTGACAAAATATTACAATAAGTTTTTCAAATTTTGTCAATAATTGACATATTTGATTAAATTTTTGCTATTTTTAAAGGAATTGAGGTTAAGAAGGCTAAAATTTGCAAAACCACACCACAATGGCCGATGGTAGGCATTCACAAGACTAGATGAAGGACTTCATGGAGGGATTGAATAAATGGAAGGATGATCTTGAACAAAAACTCATGACAAAAGTAGCAGAAATAGATTTAAAATTTGTTGCCACTAACCACTCCATGGATATATTACAATAAGATATGGTAATAATCCAAGCCGTCCAACCTATCGTAGCACCCACACAACAAGAATTACTCAGGGGGCCACAAATATCAATCCTACCTTGAACAACTATATTAGACTTTTTGAAGTTTGAAGGAGGCGAACCCATAAATTGGATCTATCGAGTGGACCAATACTTCTCCCTCTATCAAATCCCTAAGGTCCAAAAGGTTTGCATTGCATCCTTCCACCTGGAGAGTACCGCTACTCAATGGTACCAATGGTACGAAAAGACAAATGGCACCCCTACATGGATAGAATTTACAAAAAATATAATGGTGTGATTCAGCCCAATCAAATTTGAATATTTCATTGGATCCGTCACCAAACTCCACCAAAACACTATAGTACAAGAGTACCAAGCTCAATTCAATAAATTGGTAAATTTTACATTAGGGCTATATGCATCATTCTTCCAAAGTGTCTTCATTAGTGGTCTAAAAGAAAGTATTTGATTAGAAGTGCAAATGCTCAATCCTATTGACATGATGCACACTATTGTGTTAGCTCAAATGGTAGAAGAAAAAATCAACAACCAACATTGACTTGGGAGACCACAAATGAGAAAATATCAAAACTCATATACCACCACAAATTTAAATAGATTTTTACCAATTAAAATAATTAGCCCTAAATAAATGAAGGAAAAAAGAGAAAAGGGCCTTTGTTTCCATTGTGATGAGAAATTCATCCCCAACCATAAATGCATTACCCCCAAAGTTGATATTTTAGATATGTTTGACCAGAGTAATTCAAAATAAGAAATTACCCCCAAAGTTCATATTTTAGATATGTTTGACCAGAGTAATTCAAAATAAGAAGATACTATTGAGGTGAAAGTAATAATAGAAATTCTATAAAGTAACACAAAGGATGCACCTAAAATATCCTTTAACGCCCTTACTGGTTTCTCCTCTCCTATTCCCAAATGGATAGACCAAATCAATGAGGAATGGTTTAATGATCCTACCACATACACATTAATTCAACAACTTCAACATGACTCCACTAGTAAACCCCACTACTCTTGGAAAGATAACATACTCAGGTACAAAGGATGTATTGTCCTATCCCCCACATCCTCATATCATGCAAAACTTCTCCATGAGTTACATGCCACACCCACGATAGGACACTCACGATTCCTCAAGACTTATAGAAGAGTGATTAGATATTTTTATTGGGTAGGCATGAAACAAGATATTAAGAAATTTGTGGATGAATGTGAGACCTATCAAAGACAAAAAGGTGAAACAATAAATCCTCCTAGCCTTCTACAACCTCTTCCTATCCCAACTAAAACTTGGGTTGATATTTCCATGGATTTTATTGAAGGCCTTCCAAAATTTGTAGGAAAAACCACTATTCTAGTTGTAGTAGATCACTTATCTAAATATGCTCATTTTTTCCCCGTGGCTCACCCTTACATAGCTAGTACTATAGCCCAAATATTTATTGATAATATTTTCAATCTTCATGGCATACCTTCTACCATAATCAGTGATCATGATCCTATATTTACTAGTAAATTTTGGAGAGAATTATTTAAACTCTAGGGCACTCAACTTCATATGAGTTCCTCTTATCATCCACAAACTAATGGTCAAACCAAAATTATTAACAAATTTTTGGAGACTTACCTACATTATTTTATTTCTACACAACCCCTTCATTGGGTTAAATGGATTCCTTTAGTCGAATGGTGGTATAATACCTCATACCACTCCACCATTAAGATGACACCATATGAAGCATTATATGGCCAAAAACCACCTTCCATTACCTCTTATATTCTCAAAATTTCAAATGTACCAATAGTAGATTCTCACCTTTCTAATAGAGATGATATTCTTTGCCTTCTCAAGGATAATTTAATCACCACTCAACATCGTATGAAGCAACAAGCAGACCAACATCGAACCGAGAGAGTTTTTCAAGAGGGTGATATGGTATTCCTTCATCTTCAACCCTATCATCAAAATTTTCTCAAAATCAAAGGATCTCAAAATCTAGCTCCTAAATTCTATGGTCCTTATAAAGTCCTTCAATGTATTGGGCCCATTGCTTATAAACTTGAGTTACTAGATTCTTCCAGAATTTATCATGTTTTCCATGTTTCTTGTCTTAAAATAGTACTTGACAACCACATTACTATACAAACTCAATTTCTTGAGTTTATAGAATATGGAGAACTCATGGTCAAACCTAAAACTGCCCTAGATTGTCATACATGAAAACTTTGTCATTGTACCATCACTGAGCTTTTAATTCAATGGAAAGGTCTACCCTTTGAAGATACTACGTGGGAAAATCTTCATCACATATAGCAACAATTTCCCCAATTTCTACTTTGAGGATAAAGCTCTTTTTAAGAAGGGTGGCTTGTTAGGATCCTAATCCTAACTTATATTATATAATTAATCTCTCATTTAATTATGGACCATCGTGTCCTTTCACATCATAACCATTAGATAGGTTTATATATGCATTCATAGAAGGTGTCATTAAGGCATCGAAGAATATAATTTATTACATCTCCTTGAGAGAATTTGGTAGGGAAACCTCCTTTTGAAACAATGATATTTAAAAGTGATTTATTCATTCTCTTAGTTTTTGCATCATTCCATTGTTATCTCCTTGATTTCCAATTGATAAGAACCTAGTTCCTAACACACAAACATGTGGCTTTAGATAAGAGTCATCCTGCATAGGGATGATCACCTATAGGGGGTCTTCTCAAATAGATATGATTGCATAAAGGGGTCATATGGACCAACAAAGGTCATAGATAGAGGCTTGAAGCTTATGATTTTTTGTATCTAATATTTAAAACCTAAATATTTTCTACAATTTTTGCTCATAAACATATAAAAATAGATCAGACGTACTCACCGTGAAAGACTATATTTGAAGATGTTCCAGTTGTCTACTTTTTTTGCTCTTTGAGAGGAGGTTGTCTTTCTAAGGGATGGTTGTTGGACATAGGTCATCTCTATAGTATATTTTCACATAACATGGGCTATATCTATGGTATATGGTCAATATTGCAACCTACAAATAGATAAATAGATAGTAATTAGTCAAATAAATAATAATCAAGGACTTGATCCCACCATGATCATCACTGGAAGTGAAGAAAAAGAGCATACATCCAAGCAAATGAAATACAAGATATAAAATCATGTAACCATAATGATAAAATTATAATATATAATAATGGTACCCCTTTTATTGATAATAAATATTTTTCTCAATCGGTTATAATATGATCCCTCTTAGGGATGCTACCTAGTGTGATAGAATGATTTACAAAAGAATCCTTTGGATGCAATACGTAGGGTCTTATTCACACCCACAAACCATATTAAAGAGGGTTTCTTCTGACCTTGACAAGGGGTGATGATGTTAAGGTCTTATGCTCTCCTTTCCTCATATAAAACTTGTAGCCCTAGGGGTTGTCTCTATGTGGGACGACTATACCTATGGGTCATCTTTGTGCATGATAGTCATAAAATTTTCTTGAGGCCAATGCGAGGGGTGACTCTAGGTGTGATCTATTGTATTTTTAGTGTGTTTTTATGCTTCATGGAAGTGACTTGATGGATTTATCTTAGTCTTCAAAGTGAGCATGCATGATCAAACGGAAGAAATAAATGCACACTCCTATCTCTTGGAGAAATCTAGCGACATGGCCTTATTAGGGAGTTGAGATGATAGCACTTCAATTCCTTTGAGGACTATTTAGTCTTTGGTCAAATTTTGATAGCACTTCATTTCTCAAAAACTTTACAACTCATTATATTTTTGAATGAGGGATGAGTGCTATTATATAGATTCCTCGAAAGGAATCTAATAATAGTACCACCTTGTGAATGAAAAAGTGAAGGAGTAGTTCAAATTAAGAAAAGTGAATTATTTTCTATGAAATCTCATGTACACTAATTTTTATCATGCTTTGTTCTATTTTAGGTTTATGCATGCACTAAGTTGCGACACCGACTCATGCACGAGGTTAACTAGTAATCTCAACTGCTAGTTATGTCCCACTCTTTTTTTAATCATGCTTTTGGCATGATTGTCCTAGGGTGAGATGACCCTGATTGGGATCCATCCCTTGGTAGGACAACCTCTTGAGGCTATTTCCTAGAGGGACGACCAGGGTTGCAAAGGGAGATATCCCTTGTTTGAGTGGTAAAAAGCCATTATTTAAGCCCTAATGCTACCCAAGGTGGGTCACATAGTATTTAAGGAGTTCATATAGGTAGCCTCATAAATATTACATGTTTTAGGTATCTACACATACTCTTCCCATCCCTTTTCATATTTAACCTCAACTTATTTGGTCAACTTGTTCAAAATTTTATATGCAAAGAGGGTTAGCGTACATATACCTAGTGCCTAGATGATTATCCCACTACTTGGAGTCAGCTAGAACCATGTCATTACCCTAATACTGGACTTAGTCTCAAATTTCCATTATGACTCACAATAGTTTATCCCATACCAAACGTTGTGGTTGGACTAGTTACATGCTTGTACTGTCCACTTCTAGTCAAATGATACATAGGACTTATCACCGTGCTCTTGGAAAACAACCTCGATGTGACATCCCATACTATCCCTCCTTACTAATTTTGACAAGGTCACTTGATCCAACCTATTTTGTTAGAAAAATGGTTACTATCAAGCCATGTTGTTACTTGCTCGTATACCAACAACATTAGGTGTTATATGGCCATCTATTTTTTTGGATGCTCTAGTTTAGATAAATATTGCCTACTTCAATCAATCACACCAATGTTTATGGTTTCAAACTTATCCCAAAAAGTATACCCCAATAAATCTATACGTAATTATGTTCTCATTATATATTCTAGCATTTTAAGCTTTTCATAAATCTTATACCCCACTAGAAATTTAGGTTAAGGTAGTTATAAATTTAATACATAGTATATAACCTTTTCAAATCTAAGACTAATCCTAATCTAATTTAAGCTCTTTTATTTTTTTACTTCATGGTGTTCTAGGTTGGTTTATAGGTTGGAATAACAAACCCGTCAACAACTCATTGCTTAAACTCCTTAGTCAACTAGAGAATTTCTACTAAATTAAATGTATTGGGTCTAGAATAGAATCCTTATTGAACATTAGACAATCCTATGTTTATTAGAAAATGTAAAAAGAATTCAAATTTTCCTACATAATTTTATAATACCATATTATAGCATAATTGTAAGAGAGAGGTTATATGGTCTAGGTGCCATTATCTCATTCACCAATGACTCTCTAAAACTCATAAGTCATTTATTGGAATTAATTTACCTACCAATCATGAAAGGATAAATTTCCACTCCAATGCTTGCTATTCAAATTTTGGGCCAAAGCCAAACACATTCTTCAACCGCCACCCACATGGTTTCTCATTTGAAATGATTTTTTAACAAAGTCTTGTTTTTTTTTAAAGTTGAATTTTATTGTTCCAAAGCATTCATTGGAAAGGTTTACAAACACTTTATTAGACATTTTTCCAAGTTTCCTATGCTTGGATAAAAGAGAGTGATTCAAATACATAGATGTCATTTAAGTCTTGGTCTATCTTATATATATTTATCCTCAATATTGAAAAATCTTTAGTTCTCTTTTGGTTTGAATTTCTTAGTCTCATAAGCGTATCATTCCACAAAGGAAACACAAGAAAGGTATACTTAAATTCAATATCATTAAAACTGTAAAGAAATTATGACAATTGAACTACTTGTCATTCGATAATTTCTAGCACTCAAATATGCTTTTTGTCTACGTAATTCTAGACTTTCTTGCATACTCAAGAAAATAGAGAAACTAAAATACCAATATCTTCTTAGATGAAAGTTATAACAACTCTAACATATAATATTGCATCAATATTTCATCTACTAAACCATATTTATAAATGAATGACCAAAGCATAATTTTAAATCACAAATTCCTATCAATGAACATTGCAAAAAGCAATCACAATATGCCCTTCAATAAAAATAACTTTTTTTTATTCATCTATGGTTGTACTATAACTTTATTTTCAATGGCTTCTCCTACCAAATATTTAATAAATTTAATAACTTGGGAGGTATAAAAATTTCAACATTGAGGAATTACACATATTCATTCCTTTCTATTGGGGCTACAATATTTCTAAACTTGGCTACAAGTTCAGAAGTCAAACATAATCCAACTTCTACAAGTAGAGAATATAATATTTGGAATTGACTAGGTTTATCATCTGTGCAAGTCTAGAGATTTATTTCACAATTTTACAATTGAAATCCTCAACCTAAGTGACTTCATAGGCTCCCACATCATCTCATCGCTAGAATAGCTGGGTTAACCTGTTTTTTTTAATAAAACCTTCCTTCTCCATAATATCCATCCAACGACTTATGAAATATCCATCCAGGGACTTATGAGATGATGTATGGAATCAGATATGACTCTTCATAAAGGAAATATATGCTCTCTAAAGTGCACGCTGATTTTCTTAACAAATAAAATCATCCAATTTACATAATTCAATAATACAACAATATTGAGCATAATTCTTTTATTATTAAGATTAATTAAGTTGTGAAACCTTCATTTATTTATCCACCCTTCAATTCATAACGTAGGTAGAAAATTACGAAGGTTTCACAACAGTGCACTTCAAAATTTATAGAAATCATTCATTCATTCAGATATACTACTATTTATCCCCATTATTCTACTTATACTAGGCACGTACTATAGATATGCAAAAACCGTACACCTATGCAATTATTAAATAAACTTTAATTGAAAACATAATCATGTAACCATAAAGATAAAGACACAAAGTAAAAAAAATGGTTTCCTTCTCATTAATATTGAATCATGTCCTTCAAAGGAGGTTACAATGATATCCCTTTGAGGGATTTAATACCAATTTGATAAAATTTTACAATCAAGAAAGAATGGTAGGTGTATCCCATAGAATCTTTGCAATCCCATAAAATAATTTGAGAGGAGTTTCTTGTGACCTCCATAAGATATGATATAGATGTAATGAATATTTTATGTTGATAGTTCCTGCTATGACCTAAAATTTATACACAAGAACACTCAAAAGACATTAGTATTAGATGAAAAATCCTCTCGTGATGAGGTCCATATCCATGATAAATGAAAACATTAAAAAAATAAAAATTTATAATATGTATGCATGAAAATGAAATTAAGCTATGCTAAAACAATATTTGAATGCTGTTAAATCTACTAGAAACAAGAAAATAGGGAAAATAGATCTTGCTTATAGGCCATCCCTATGTAGAATTTTCTAGCCTGTTGACCATACCTGAGTAGGATGATGGCACCTATGGGACATATCAAGGTGAGATGATCACTAATCTGTAGATAAATCCCTTGTAATCGATGCTAGGTGACATTGGGGTTGATCTGGAGAATTGATGTTCAAGGGTGCGCTCATGAAGAATGACTTGATTGTAGGAATTATGACTAAAATAAGGCTATTGGATGGCAAAAAGGATGTGAATGTGATCTTCAAAATCCAAGGGAATCCATTGACATGATTTCCATGGAGAAAGGATACAAATGAGGCTTTGAAGCTCTATGGTGAAAATCTAGTAGCACTTCGTTGCATGGAATATTGTGAGCTCCTCGATCTCAGATCTGATAGCACTTAATTATGTTAATTTGCTATACATTTCAAAGAAGGCTATACATATTTTTATAAATTTTCCAAAAGGGAATATTAGCTTGTGAGGGAATCCAAAAATCAAGAAGCAATTAGATCTAGGAATGGCAACCGCATTTTCTAAAACCTTGCTAGAACTAATAGTTGGTGCTTAGTTGTCTCGTGTAACTAATTCGTTCATATCAAAAGTCAAAAGTTGTTATAGGCATGATCATCCCAAGGTAGGGTGTCCATAAATTTTGGACGTATCAGGGTGGGATAGACTCTAGAGGTCATCTCTGAGTAGGATGGTCTAGACTCCAAAAAGGCAATTTGTCCTTGTTTGAATGGTGAAAACCATTGTTATGCCCTAAAGCTACCCAAGGTGGGTCATATGGCCTGAAAAGGTGTTCATATAGGTAGTCTTATCAAAATGACATGTTTTAGGTGTCTATAGATGCCTCTTTTTGGGATGCATTGTGTGACAACACAACATAGAGCAAAAATAGATGACCTAAAATCAAGTTGAGGTTTGGTGGTATTCATTTTACTTATCAACGTTAGATACCCCAATCATGGGAAGAGCATGCATCTTTGAATCATTGCCTCCAACACTTTTGTGGAATTAATTTTGGGTAAAATTTGGCAATCTAAAGGTATTCGAGTAGTTTTGTTTCACTACATGCCCTTTATTCAGACTGACTAAGTTTTTGGTTTGACATTTTTGCTTGTACTTTCCCCAAGAAAGGACGTGATTGTATTTGGAAGTAATTCTTGTATGAACACAACTTGCACGATTGAGTGTTTGATTATTAATTTTGATTATAAAGTTTATGATTATGACTACCCCCTCAAGCAATGGGTTGATGATAAGATGGAAGTTAATGAAAGTGATGAGTTTCTTGACCAAGATTACTTGTTTTGGGTTTTTTTAGGACCTTTACAAATGTGAAAGTACAAATCCTATTGTAGACCCAAAATTTTTGCACCCCTTTTCTTCCAAGATAATGGATCTATACCTAAAAGGGAGAGGGAAAATGATGGATCTGCACCTCAAATGATAAGTGCTTGAGTTGCGATCTCCTTGGTGTTTGTCAATGAATTGGATGGGTTCACCATGAAACACTTGTTATGTGGTTTCCATGCCTACGTGAGGTAGTAGTTTGATGGATTTTTTTTGTTTTGAAAGCATACACCTAGGATTTGGCCAAAATGCAATTTCTACCTATTTATATGCAATTCAATTTCAAATGAAGATAAGACACAAAAACCTATATAGAAAGCATTACAAAGTTTAACTAAGATGCAAATGCTTTGTTTATGTCAACATGTTTTATTTTTATATTTTTATGTTTTACGTGTGAAAATATATAATAAAATCTATGTTTGTAAAATTTTTTGCTTTTATTCTGATTAAGGTAGATTCCTATGAGATAGAAAAATATAAATCTAGGTACAAGGAAATGGGTTTAAGTCCTTACCTAGTACATATGTTTTCTTTTGGATAAATTCAAATTTATAGGATGAATTCAGACACATACAGGATGAATTTGAACATTTGAATTCATCATACAAATTTGGTTGCATACGAATCTATCAAAAACTTGCAATTGCACAACAAAACACTAAAATTTGAAATTAGGGATGGGGGATCTACATAGTCCATAGTAGATTGTGGTCTGTGACAGTCAAATCCGCTCGGTTCTTTTAGTCAACCGTAAAGAGAATGAAATATTAATTATATGAACATGAAACATGTAATTTTAAATCTAGTAGATCTAATAATTACAGTAAGATGTAGTAAAATACTAAAAATTGAACATAATATAATGTAAATATAAGGAAATTAATGATATTATAATCAAAATTTTACCTCCAATGGGCCACTAGTATACATTCGAACGCAATGTATGATTTTAGGCGCTGTGTAAGATTTTAATCGAATTTGAAATAATCCAACGACTAGTTCTACAAAATAGAGAATAAAATCAGATGCAAAATGATAAATTTGGATGAATTCAAATTTGTACAAATGATGCAAAAACTCAAAAAATAACTAAGTATAAACCAAATTTGAATATGTTGAAAATATCTCCATGTCTGTGCACTCCTTGAAAGGTGATCAAACGAAAAAGTTCTTCACTACAACCTATAAAAAAGCTCCAAAAGTCTCCTTCAATCCAAGCCTTTCTACAAATATCACCATTCAACCTATTTAATGTGAGGCTAGGGGTTTAAATGGTTTCTACAGTTTGAAGAATCAGGTAGGTGGAAAAATTAGGCTAGGTTGTTAAGCCAAATTAGGTTTTGGATCCATTTAGACAAATTTGGATTTGTTCAATTTTAGCAGATCATCCAAAAATTATCGAGAATATGATGATGCCTAGATTAGGTTAAAAATCCCAACTAAGTGCCTAAATTAGGTGCACATAGAATTTGGACAAATTTGGATGCATCTAAATTGGTTGGAATTATCCAAATTTATCATAATGGGGGAAATTAAGTTATTTTTTCCATTTTTTTGGGATGAATATCAAGGCAAGGGTATTTGGGGGTGACTTTCATATTGTTAGGATGATTAGGATGTTTTAATAAGAACTAGAAATTTTGAAGTGTGTCAAAATTCAATGGCTACATTTCACCCCCTCTTTGACACGTTTACGAACAATTAATGTGTTAAAGAAAGATGTAGCGAAAAGGGATGTTATGCTACCAAAAACAAAAATTTGTTCAACTTTTCTAGTTATGTTTATTATTGTGATATCTCCTTCGAGTTTTATAAGAAATTTACAATTTATTGCAAAAATCAAAATTTGAAGTGAAAAATGGGTAAAAGGAGTATAGAATAGAAATTAGGGAAAAAAATCCTAATTCATTTTTACTTTCAGTTTTAGTGAATTTTTGCTCTAAAGAAAAAATGGATAAATGGCTACCACAATACATCGGACGGACATAGTTCGAGCTAGGAATGATGGAAATGGTAGGAACATCAGGGTAAGTGATTTTATCACTTCTTGTTTGAAATTATTTGGTTTATATTTAGGATTTTTGTTTTTTTTTTTGATGCAACCTATCATTGTGTGGCCACAGAGATGAATTCGGATCATTGCAACACATTCAAACGTCCGAATTCATCAAAAAATATGTTTGAATTGATAAATTTGACCTTTTTGTTGATGGATTTGCACATCCGATTTTTTTTGTAATAGGTCTGATTTTGCAAATTTGGATGTACAAATTCATTTTCATGAATTCAAATTTGTGCTTTAAGTTCAAATTTATACTTTAGGACTAGATTTTTTTAAATTTTAATTTTTTTGTAGTTTTATAAGTAATTTGTTTTTATTTTAGATTTTACAATGAGGATCTCTTAAAGGTCATGAGTGGCAACATACATGTTTTGATGATCATGTTTGATATCTTAGCATGGATGAGAGGAATACTTTTATAATGGTAGGGCTTAATCACATGGATGATATGCGATGCATAGAGGTAGACTATAGTGTACTCATTTCTTTGGCTGAGTGATGGTATCCAGGTTCATCAAATTTTTGACTACCGATGGGGGAGATGGCCCCTACTTTGGAGGATCTATGGAGGATCCTCAGAGTACCTATTAGAGGACAATTTTTGTATTAGTCCTTGGCCTAGGGTCAGACCATGCGGAGATTGATGGGAGATCCATAGTTTCCCATTTAGTAGAGCAAAGTCAATATAGATGTAATTATTGCAATGGATGGGGTCTACCTTGACAGTGGTATTTGCAAAGATAGTAGGAGGGCTTCTAGTGTGTCACCATAGTGCTTGATACTTGTCGTAGGTGTTGGTAGAGGTCATAGTGGACATGCATGATACCTGTATACAATTTTCTTGGTACCCCTATATTTTGTGTTGCTTGTACCACACATTGTCTAGGATCATGTACAAGAAAGGCACTAGCTTGGTGCATACATCCTTCCTTCAAATATGGTGCTGGGAGCACATCACTAAGAATACTAGTAGAATTTTCTCTTTAGAATTTAGAGGATGGATGGCCTACAATATTATGTTGGGGTCCACTAGTTTGTCAAGTGAGGAGGAGGGGTGGCCTAGAGGAGGCCATACAGACTATTGATGAGTTGACCACGATATAAATTTTTTGGAGACCTTGGAGAGGGCATTATGGATGGGAGGATGATAGATAAGAGCTAGATCATGTGAGGTGAGTGTGATGGCTCTATATAGAGAGAGGGGAGATAGAGCTACATTGGGCAGATCAAGTGCTCCATAAATTTGGGTTGGTATAGGAGATTCCTAAGGTTCAAGATTTTACTTATTCCTAGATTATGCAAGATTTGATGACCACTAGTGAGGCACTAGATCTCAATAGGTTTGTCAAGGTAGATGAGGATGATGTAGTAGTCACTCTTGCAGAAGACAATGATGTAGGGGTGGTGGATGGCTATGCTGCCTGGTATGCTAGTATATGTCCTACAAGGATCACTCGAGAGAGAGGCACAACTAGTCAGGTATAGGATATATTTCGAGAGGTTGCTAGGTGATGATAATCTATATTTGATAGGGAGAGGCATAGGAAGAGGCCACCACAAATATAGGGGCATTGAACATGAGGAGGATTATGGCCATAGGGGGCTACTCGATGGACTCTCAAGATCCAGGGAGAGATAGGACAATGCCAGCAAGAGGGAGGCTCATAGTAGGATGTACCCCCATCAGAGTAGATTGCATCAACTCTATAATAGGATACACACACTATGTTGCAACCAAACTCGCTCAAAAAGAGTGTGACTACAGAGGTAGGAGAGTAAAGTAGAGTCAGATATATGGCTACTTTATGAGCAAGGAATAATGGTCTAAGGAGTCATATCACCATTTAGGTGAGTCGTATCCAGTTATTAGAGTGACAAATATCTCAGGTATAGTCTTATTGATTTGGAATTAATATCAACTAGCTAGGATGTAGGGACATGGGTCATTGTGGTATATAGTGTCACGATCACATCATATGAGGAGCATGGCTTCCAACCAATCCTTAGGGAGTAGTGTGTTGTAGGTTGCCTTTATGGAAGCACAAGTAGAGGCTACCTTAGCAATATAATGGATGACTTTTTATCATATGATGTATTTTTAGGTAGTGCCTAAGGGTCAGAGAGCTTCATTATCCCCGAAGTTAGAAGCTACAAGTTTCTCTAGATCAATTTTAGTATTTGATTTTCCTCAGTTTCATGAGCCCATATAGCCTCCAGGTGATGACACACAAAATTCTAGGGATTCTAAGGGATGATACACTAATTTGGAATTTGTGGTGTACCCCCTAGTGATTGAGTTTACCGATTTTATGATTGTGGTATATCAATTGACTATTTTTGTATCCTATTGTATTTTTGATGTAATAATATATATATATATATATATATATATATATATATATACATATGTTTATTTCTTATCTAATGTGTCAATGTGTTGATGTTTATGTGTGGATGTGTAATATAAATTTTTCTTGATGATCTACATTATCATACTTTTAGTCATGTTTTATGGTTTTTGATGTACTTTTTCTCATTCTTTCATCAAGATATCATTGTAGGAAAGTAAAGTGTGACTTGATGTAATTGATGTTTGTAGTATAGTGTGATTGATTTTTATGTGGATATTTTTTTTTTTGTAAATATACCCTTACGATTTTGATGAATCAACAATAATACCTCGAATATGTGTGCTTATATATGACTGTTTATGGAGGTTGTTTGCTTGCTTTAGTTGTGAAGCGGATCTTGTGTGATATTTTGATGTTATGATAATAGCGAAGGGTTATGATCCAAAAGTATTTTGAATTTATTTATTGAAAGTGATGTAGTTGATGATAAGTAATGTGTGTGTTTTTAAGATTAATTTTGTTTTAATCTTAAAATAAGTATTATGCAATGATAGTAATTAAGCATGAAAATTTTGGATAAAGGAATTGTGCTAGACATAATATTTATGATGTGAGGGAATTAGAAAGATTTTATTAGGGTTATCTCATGCCATCATCACGAAGTCGATATGCGGCTACATGAGAAAATGATTATGTATGATCAAAATGCAAGTTCAATCATGCAATATAGTGGAATGGAAGCATTTGTGCTAAGTGATAGGTATGAAAATGCAAGATTAACTATTTTTTAGGACCAATTGCATATGCTAACAATCATACAAATCCATGATGAGATAATGGCATTTGCTAGTAAAACTTCAAGGAGAAGTTTGGTCATTTATAGGATGAAATCAAATTTATCAAGAACCACTGTGTGATTTGTGTATTCATTTTCCATCTTGACCTTAATTATGATATAAAATATCTCAAGGATCAAATGTGTGTGCTTATGAAATTAATTTCCTAATTTTGAGTAAGGTAATGATACAAGCCAATTTTAAGAACCAATTTGTGTGCAACTGATGAATTCATTTACCATGATTGTATGCATTCAGTTAGACTTAACTACTATGTAACACAAGCTACCAAAATCTAGCTGATGCACAAGCTGACATTGGTCTATACAAAATAAGGTCACTAATATCACAAACATGTCACAACGTGTAAGGACCATTGCCAAGTAGGCTTGATCCCACCTAACCTATAATGAGGATCATCCCATGGTGTTTAAATAACTAAGGAATTCCAAGGATTCAAGCTCATTACCCCCTTGTTTTCTTCTAATTTCTTGGATTTGGGATTCTTGTTCATTTTTTATTTTGAACAAGGAGATTTTATTTTCTTTGTAGAAAACCTTTTTTTTTCTTTTTTTTCTTTTTTTTGGGATACTTGCTCATTTTGTAGAGGAGCAAGGGATTTATTAGGGTAGGAGGGATCTTGTCCTTTTGCAAATTCTTAGTATTCTATACCATGCACATAATAGAATAACAAGGGAAACCTTTCAATTAAGGAGCTAGGACTACTACGTAGCATCATCTTCCCTTGTGCAAAACTATTTTAATATGTGTATATGATTCTTAGTTCAAAAAGTGGCAAGATTAGTTCCCAAAACTTCAAAATTTATTTAATGAAGCAGTAGTGATTTTGGTTCAAGAGAGATTTATAATTAATACTAAAATCAAGATTTTAATCAAATGTGTTTTTTATGAGTGGTTCAATATAATATTTGAATTCTTCTGAAGTAAACCAAAATTAACTATGATTTTTCACAACATCAACTTAATATTAAAGTAGGATGTTAATTGGATGTGACTATATGGCATATGTAATTGGATCACCATTTTATTTTTTGAAAAATGCATAGGTAAATGCAACTAAATGAAATATGATCTATATGCAATGATGAAGTGAAAATGCAAGAAATATATGTACAATATTAACAATTATGTACAATGATGAGACTTGTTAACTTTATGTATAGTATATTTTCAGGTGCATTATGTTCATGGGTTCCTTAAGATCTTTTCCATCTAAAATTGCCAATCGATATGAGCCAGATCCAAATTTTGCAGTGATGATAAATGGTCCTAACCAATTTGGTTGGAATTTTCCTTTTAAATTAGTTTGAGCATTTGTATTTTTCTGGTTTTCTTTAAGAACTAAATCACCAACCTCAAAAGATCAGTTATGGACTTTATTTGAATATGACCTTTTGAGATTAGCTTGATATGAGTGAAGGTGCTCTAAAGAATTTATACGCTTTTCATCCAAAATTTTGAGCTGACTTAATCTTCCATCTCGATACTCATCTCCAACTTCAGCATCTTGAAGTAAGAGATATAAAGAAGGCACTTCCAACTCAAAAGGAAAAATGGCTTCAATGCCATAAACCAAGACAAAGGGAGAAGATCCTGTAGGGGTTTGAACAATGGTTCAATAAGCCCATAATGATGGATATAATTGAGTATGCCAATCCCATCCTGATTTATTATCCAATATTTTTAAGATGTTAATTAAAGTTTTATTTGATGATTCAGCTTGACCATTTCATTGCGGATAATAAGGAGTAGACCATCTATGGTAGATTTTATATTTTGCACAAAGATTTTTGTGTCTTTATTTTTGAAACAAGTTCTATTATTTGAAACAAGTGTAGGTGGAATCCCAAATATGTAGATAATTTGATTAAAAATAAATTTAGAGACTTGGGGTCCCATGCAAAAATCAAATGGCACAACTTCTACCCATTTTGTAAATACTCAATTACTGTAATGATAAATTTATGGCCATCTGAAGGAATTGGGTTGATTTCCCCAATGATGTCTAAGCCCAATTTTGAGAAAGGCCACGAGGAAGAACTAGATTTAAGCTCTTGGGTAGGATCATGGACAAGGTTCACATGCTTTTAACATTTTTCAAATTTACGTGCATACTCATGGACATATTTTTCCATGGAGGGCCAAAAGTATCCTATTCTTAGGAGCTTTTTGGCTATAGCACCCCCACTAAAATGACATCCACAATATCCATCATGGATATCATTTAGAACTCTTTTGGATTCATTGAGGTTGAGGCATCATAAAAGGATACCTTCAAAGGATATTTTATACAAAGTACCTCTGATTATTACAAATTGGACAACCCTCTTACACAACGATCATCATTGATTCCTATCTAATCCATCTAGCAATGACCCATCTAGGAGAAATTTTAAAATATCTCTATACCATGGTTTTGAAAATACTTCTTCAATTGTGAATACATCTAAGGGTTCTAGACATGACTCTAATGATGTGGGTTCTCAGAGTTGATAAATTATGATAGTACCATGATCATAATCCAACTTCAAAGGGATAAGGAAAGCAATTTTTGCCATAACATCCATAGAATGATTACTTGTGCATGGGATAGCTTCTATAGTAACCTTATCAAATAAATAGATAAGTTTTAAAATATATTATTTATAAGTACAAAGTTTCTCATCTCGAGTTGTTAATTTTATTCACCATGAGTTGTGAGTCTCCAAAAACTAATAATATTTTAATATTGAGATAAAGTTGCTTGTAATCCAAGGATTAAAGCTTCATATTCTGTTGTATTATTTGTGCAAGTAAATTGGAGCTTAAAGGATAATGCGATAAGTTGTTTTTGTGAGGATACCAATATGATACTTGCACATGCACCACACATACAATGGATTCATAAAAAAATAGAGATGATTATTCCATGGAATCACTATATAGATTAAGACATTCATCAAGGAATTCTATCATCAAGAGGTGAGTAGATTCAAGAGGGGCAACGACGAGTTGGTCTACTATGACTTGCCCATTAATGGATGTTTTCCCCAATAAATATTAGGTCAAACTCACTCAAAGAAAGAACCTATTTTGCTTCTCATCCTGATAAATAGGGTCTACTCATTAGATATCACAATGGATCTAATTTTACTATGACGTAGGCTTTTAGACTAAGCATGTAGTGGCATAGTTTTTGTGTAGATAATACAATAGCTAAAAAGAGCTTTTCCAAGGGGGTGTAATGAGTTTATTAGCTTATTAAAGTTCTGCTTATGTAGTAAATAGTTTGTTCTTTCTTATCCTCATCATGTTTGAAAAGGATTGAAAATCCAACTAAGTGTTCTATTATTTACAATTCAATATATAGGCACTAATGGCCCAAAATACATAACCAACCCATTAAATCATGGATTTGATTCAATATGCTTAACCATAAGCTACAAAAGTGCAAAGGAGAATGCACATAAACTTCTAAGTTAAAAGAAAGGAATATTGCTAACTAGAAGATCCATTTTAGCTATCTTGAAGTACACACTTCCTACTTTGAGTTCACACTTACTAACTAACACTCTAAATGACAACTAGAAGATAACTAGTGCCCACAAGTGCATGTGAGAAGGAGACTCACTTACAATTATTAATTTTCTAGAAATAAACTATGCAAACATAGCTAGGAACTACTAGAGGGGTCATATGAAATATCTAACATCAATCCTCATCATGCCTCTCCACAATAGAAGCATTGGACTCCAATGCTTTCAGAAGAATAGGAAAGTCACGGACATCCGATGAAAAGAAATCCAACAAGCGCACGTCGCCCGTCGAGCCACAATATATGAGGTGGTAGACCCCTAGTAGTGTGTCCGAGTCTTCGTGTCATAGATCTCGATATACATCCAATGGTAATCGAGCTTCGGGAACCACGTCCACGAGATGAGCCGATGGTGTAGTCTCCAATATAGAGTCAAAGTACAACTTCAAGAGATCTACATTGACGACGTCATGAATTCCCAAGTGTGCGGGAAGATCAAGGTGAAAAGCATTCTTAGAAACCTATTGAAGAATAGTATAAGGCCCATAGCGAATTGGTTTGATTTTGCTATGAGTATTATCAGTAAAACGTCGCTTGTCAAGATGCAACCAAACTTTGTCACCAACCTGAAATGGATGAGGAATTCGATGTCGATCCATGGCCTTTTTTTGCTGCTGCTGTGTCTTTTGCAAAATCTCAACCACATTTGATTGAATATTGTGCAAGTGTTGAACAAATGAGTGTGCCTTGTCTTGCTCCTTCTGAAGATGTGAAGTGACAGGAGAAGGCAAAAACAAAGGTAACTCATAAGGTGCCAAGGGCTGAAATCCCATACAAACTTCAAAGGGTGAATGACCTGTAGAAGAATGTAGGGCCCTATTATAGGCATGTTCAATATGAGTGAGACTAAAGTCCCACTTTTCTGGTGATGCATGATGATAGATTCGTAAACTTTGCACAAGTGTACAGTTTACCACTTCAGTCTGCCCATTGGACTGTGGATGATAGGCGGTGGAAAAGTTAAGGGAAACTCCCAAAATCTTCCACAAAGAATGCAAAAAGTGACCCACAAAGCATGAATCATGATCCAAGATAATGCTGGTAGGTAGACCAAAGGAACGCTAAATGCTGTCAAAGAAAAATTGGGCTAAGTCTGATGCAGAACTTGTCTTGCGGCATGGAATAAACTTAGCCATTTTGCTGAATCTATCAACCACCACGAACACACAATCATGTTGGCGCACTATCATAGGAAAACCACTAACCAAATCCATGGAAATGGTTTCCCAAGGACGGTAAGGAATGGGCAAAGGCATGCCTAAGCCAAACTTCCTATTAGCTGGTTTTGAGCGACAACAAACTGCACACTGTTTGAGAAATCTCAACACATCCCTCTCATTTTAGGCCAATAGAAAAATCATTGCAAATGATGAAGTGTTTTATGCTTCCCAAAATGACCACCATAAAGTGTAGAATGAGCTTCCTTAAGAAGTGACACTCTAGGCTCACAAGGAACACAAACCTTGTCCAATTTGTAAAGAAGTCCTTCTTTGATGTAGAAATCTTGGAAAGGACGCAAATTGGAAGAAGAAGGCTTACTCACTTGCTCAAATATTTTTCCAAAATCAGGATCCTGAGAATACTAATTAGGCCAAGTCTAAAATCCCAAGTGCGAAGTGGACATAACTTTTAAGGCAAGAGCGACTGGAGGCCTACTCAAAAAATCAGCAACAGTATTACTCTTCTCCTTTTTGTACTTGATCACCAAGTGAAATTGTTGGAGGTAAGAGGCCCACTTCATATGTCTTGATTCTTCAATTTTACTTTGAGATTGTAAAAACTTGAGAGGCATATGATCGGTGTGTACTACTATATCTTTTCCCAAAATATAATGTCTCCAATACTTAATAGCTTGAACTAATGCATACAACTCCTTGTCATATGTAAAATAGTTCAACTTAGCGAAAAAAAGTTTTTGAATTATAAGCAACCCGGATGACCATTCCGTTTGAGCACAGCCCTAAGGCAACTTTAGAGGCATCCGTTTCAATCTCAAAATGTTGAGAGAGGTCAGGTAAAGTTAACACAGGTGTTGTACAAAGTTTCTTTTTGAGTTTCTCAAAGGCAACTTCTTGGCTTTTCTCCCAATGAAATGGAGTTTTGGACTTAGTGAGATAATGCAATGGAGCTACAAGGGTGGAATATTGAGGAATGAACTTGGATAAAAATTCGCTACAGAAAACTCCTTAACTTGGGAGTGTAGTTGTAGGAGGACCACTTAAGTAAAACATCAACTTTTATGGGATCTACCCGATTCCCACTTCCACTAATCTCATAGCCAAGGTAAAAAATAAGATGGATATTGCCATAAAGAACACTTGGAAGAATTGGCATATAATTGATTCTTCGCAGGAGGAGCAGGGGGGTCCTGGGATTTCTCGGGGGGGCCCCCCGGTTTTTAAAAAAAAAATAACTAGCAAGATATATTTATGAAAAAATTCACCAAAGACGGAAAAAGAAAGGGAAAAAAAAAAGAACTAAAAAAAACGAGGAAAAAAAAAAATTTCCTTAATAAACCCTAACAACAAACCCTCTATTTGCCTTTTTATTTCCTCTTCCAAAATAGATTGTTATATGGGAGAAGGAAGAAACAGAACTTCAATCCGTGATTAATTGTGTGAATTGGAGGAAGAGACTTTGGCTCCTGAAATATGTGTGAATAAATTTGCAATATTTTATCCATTGAAGAGTGTTCTTTGCAATGGATGAGATGGAGAAGTTTTGAGAGAATGAAATTATTAACAACATCACCACCACTCTTAATTACTACTCTCGTTTGCTTGAAACTTAGAATGATGTTAGGAGTTGGTGTTTTAATGAATAAAGCCTTACCCACCTTGAGGGGGTTCTTTAAGAAAGGGAAGAAAAACCAATCCCACAATCAAATCAGTCAAGTATTGTAATACATCTATTGCTTGATCTATGAAATGTGGGCCAAGTGCAAATTTTAATGTGCGAGGGGGAGGGAGTCCTAAGCCCCTCCCCCAACCCCCCCAACCCAAATATATAAGGTTGAGTGATGAGGCTCCATCCTAGGATCCCTCCAAACTTCAACGCAGCAGACCCCAAATGAAGCAAGGTTCGAGTGATGAACAAAGCATCAAGAGCCCCGCCGATGAACTTACATTTACTAAGTAACTTCATTAGCTTCCTCAAAACTCAAATCCCCTCCCCCCCCCAGACGCGGGCCGGAGCCCTCCCAATAACACTCTCCTCTTAGAAATTCCTTCTAAAAATTGAACAAATTTCTTAGAAGAAGAAGAAGAAGATTTAGAAGAAGAAGAAGAAGGAGTAGAAGCGGAAGGGGAAGGAGAGAAGCCACACTCCTTTTGAGGAAAATTCTTCTTTTGGGAGAAAGAATATTTTGTTCTTAGCCCCCGCAACCGCCCCCCCCCCACCACAAAACCCCCCCCCCAAACACCACACAAAAAAAATAGAAAAAAAAAACCTAAGAGAGAAAAAAAACCAAAAACTCAGTCCAAAAAAAAAGATAACAGGAAGCAATCAAGAGGAAAAACAAGGAAAATTTCCCCCCCCCCGGGAAAAATCGGTAGAAGAGAAAAAGGAGAAGAAGGCAAGGAAAAAAAGAAAAATAAAACAAGGGGGAAGGCCGGGAGGACGGGGGGAGGACACTATGGCTCCTATCCCACCCAACCGGAGAAGGAGCTACTAAGCCATGAGAAAGATCTAACATCAATCCTCATCAATGTTGTGCTAGCATTGCTCCTAACACAAGTTCTGAGGTAGAAATATACAGTATAAAGGGATGTTCCAGTCTAGGTGGAACAAGTACTGGTGGGGTAAGTAAATATGTCTTAAGAGTTTTAAAAGCTTCTTGAAATTATTTATCCCATAATAAAGGAGTGTCTTTCTTAAGAAACCTAAGAAAAGGTTTACATTTATCTACCAATTTATCAATGAAACAACAGATGGACTAGAGCTTACCCTGTAGACTCCTGAGTTTCATTAAGTTTTTGGGTGGTGGCATATCAATGATAGCCTTAATTTTGATAGGGTCTATTTCTATACCATGCATAGAAACTATAAACCCTAATAACTTACCCGATTTTACTCCAAACACACATTTGTCTGGATTCAATCAAAATTTATATTCACGGAGTCTATCAAAGACTCATCCTAAATTAGGGATATGATCTTCTTGTTTTATGGATCGAGCTATGATGTCATCCACATAATCATGCAGGATGTCATACATCATATCATGAAATACATACGTCATAGCTCATTGGTAAGTTTCCCCTACATTATTTAGACCGAAGGGAATTAATTTCCAACAAAAATTCCCCAAGGTGTAATGAAGGCAGTTTTAGGTTGATCTTCTAGTGCTATACAAATTTTATTGTATCCTAAAAATCCATCCATGAGTGATAAAATTCCACATCCTACCGTGAAATCAATAATTTGATCCATATTAGGAAGGGGAAAGTCATCTTTGGGACATGCAACATTGATGTCCCTAAAATCAGTACAAACTCTGATTTTAGTAGCCTCTTTTCTGGTTACTAGAACAATATTGGATATCCATTCAGAATAATCTATAGCTTGAATGAAATTTACATCCAAGAGTTTTTGTAATTCATTTTTAACCAATAAGGCTAATTTAGGATGCATTTTCCTAAGTTTTTGTTTGACAAGTTTAGCATCAGGATGAACCACTAAGTGGTGCATAACCATAGAAGGGTCTAGGCCTGGCATATCTGCGTATGTCCAAGCAAAGATATCAGGGTATTTTGTGAGAAGTTTTGTATATTTAATCTATTCTTCTTTATTTAAATCAGTCCCAATTTTAACCATACAAGGATTATTTTCTGTTCCAATATTAATTTTTAAAATAACCTCTATTTCGATACTTAAATCTCTTTTGAAGTTGGGAGGAGTGGGCAAAACACCCATTTCTTGAAGTTCTTCTAAGGATAAGTGGGCTAACTCTTCTTGTGTGGTTGTTTGAATGTGAGCTATACATGGGATAGACCCATCGAAGAAGAACCTATTCCTCATAATTTCTTCATGAGAAATATCATAAAAGATATCTCCCTCTACACACTCATCTGGAGTAGCCATTATTTTTGGATGTACTACTAATAACATGTTGTAAGAAAACCCATGAGCTTTCTTGCATTTCTTTAGTTGTTCTTGTTTTTCTAAATATTCTCCATATGTGATAAGGTGATCATCCTTATCAAAGGGGAAAGGTTGAGTTTTTGTGGGGATATAGCCTATACCACATCTGACAGGTCATTCCTCTACCTCAAAAGGCTCACGTATTCCATTTTCAAGATGACCTAAACCTTTACCTTTGTATCCCATATCACACATCATTTATTTAGATTTTATATACTTATTAGAAAATAAGCATTGAGAAAAACTATTCTCATCATACGTAAAACTCATTTGCCTAATGTTAATTTTATCAAGAGTACATCCAACAGAAATGAAAGTACAATTTCCAACATGATAGATGTTTCTTTGTTTTTGTGGTAACCCAGTTGTACATGGAGATGGTGGTAATCGGGACAAGACAAGGGAATCTTGTATATTATAATTATCCTATTTTGTGGGCTCCAATATGGTGGATAAATCCTGTAAGACTTCATCTATCAAAGGGTATGATGTAGAGGGATTATTATCATTAGAAGGTTTAGGTAATTCAGAAGGAGGTGATGATTCTGATTTGGTTAAAGAGGTCTTAGAATATTTAGGTTCCAATGATGACAAAGTAGGACAAAAGGGAATGTTGATAGGTTCTACTACTGCACACATTTCAAATGGTCTGGGATCACCATGGATAGTGACCAACTGATTCTTAAATTTGAATTTAACACATTGATGCAAAGTAGAGGGAACAACCCTCATTGCATTGATCCAAGGACGTCCCAAAAGAATGTTGTAATATGTTGGGCAAGATACAACAAATATGGACATGTCTAAAATCCTAGGACCAACTTGTAGTGGAATAGATATCACGCCACAAGCCTCTTGTGTTTCATCATTAAAAGATTTAATAATCATTTTGGTTTATCTTAAATCTTCTTTCCTGAATCCAAATATTTTGAAAAAATCATAGGTGCATATATTTAAGGATGAGCCATTATCGATTAATACTATTTTAACACAGACATCCCCAATTAAAGTTGTTATATAAAGAGGATTATCTCTATACATACTTTGGGGAGGGATGTCTTTATCATGAAAATCAATGTAGTCTATTTTGTGAGAGACTACAACATTGACTACAGTAGTTGGCTCTATGTCCTGAGGTACCATCATCTGGCTTAAAGTGTTCATTAGTTCTTCTCTATGGATAGTTGAAGTTCTAAGAAGGTCAAGAAGGGAAATCCTAGTTGTTGTGTTAGCTAGTTGTTCGTTGATATCAAATGGAGTATTTTGTTGAGGTCAAATTATGTTATTTCCCTTATGAGGTAATTTTAGAACAACAGGTGGTTGATCAACATAATTTGATTGAGTTTGAGGTTGAGAGTTTTGTGTTTGAGCTTGTTGTCGAGTAATAGCTCCAATCGTACCAACAATGTTATTTGATTGGACAACTTGTGGTCTTGTAGTTGAACTTTGTTCAATAGGAAGAATTTGTTGTGATGAGGGACGAGTGGTCATCATTCTTGTAAATGGTTCTTTTGGAGTTAGTGAATCGGTAATGGGTAATATTGGCCCTGACTCATATTTTGAACTATTAGAATATTGTGAGCTAATATCTATTTCATATTCTGATTCACTTTTTGTTTCATCCAAGGATGACAATTGTGGTTTTCTTCCTTGGAGTTGCTTAATTGTCATGTTGGATTGAGTAGGCACAAAAATATTTTGTGGAAGTTGAGATGGTAAATAATTATTAATTTCTCCCACATAACGTGTTGGATGAGGCATATTTTTATAATCTAGCTGATTTACAACTTCCTTGCCATGATTTGGCAATGGGTTTTGAAAAATATCTAAGTTTTGGTTTACATTTTGTGCCTGTTGTTGTTGTGTATTTGTCACTAGAGGATTTTTATTAGGTGGAGGACTTTCCACTTCCAGCTTTCCATCATCAATTAAGTCTTGTACTAAATGTTTTAATTTTCTACAAGTGTTTGTTGGATGTCCATCAACTTGGTGGTAATCGCAATGTTGGTCGAGTCTATACCAAGGTTGAGAGGGGTCAGGTTGTCGTATCTCTGGTAATTTTATTAGACCTATTTCTATTAGTTGTGGTAAGACCATTATCAAGGGTTGATTTAATCTTGTAAAATTTTATTGTAGAGGTTTTTGGGGTGCTTTCAACACAAAATTTTTTGTGGTTTCTGTGGTATTGACATTCTGAGGGGGTCTACTATCCGTGACCCCATATCCTACCACATGTTTGTTTTTGTATTGATTTTTAGATGACCTATCTTCATATTTCCTTTTAAATTATCCCCTCCTGATTAGGGCTTCTTCTACTCTTCTTGCTAAATCTATAGCTTGGTCAAAGGATGTTATGGTAGTTGTAGCTAACTCGTAAGACAATTGTTCTTGCAAATTCCCAATAAAAATATCTAGCATTTCTCTTGGAGGTAAAGCAAAATGTAATTTTCCTAAAATTTTCCTCCATCGAGCTAAGAATTCTTCAAAACTCTCTTCTTTTCCTTGTTTAAGGTTGTACAAATCCTTTATTGTGACATGCCTCTCTATGTAGGTACCAAATTGATGTACAAACATTTCTGCGGTTTCTTCAAAATTTCTCAAGGAATGTGTTGGAAATTGATAATACCATTCCAATGCCATGCCTCCTAAACTTTTCGGGAATATTTTTAGCAATAGCATATCATCATAAGAGATGTCATGACATGCTGTCCTAAACATGCGAAGATGCTCTATGGGATCTTATGTTCCCTTATAGATCGAAAGAACCGGCATAGGGAACCATTTAGGATATGGCCTAGCAGTGACCGTAGGATCTAATGGCTGATTGCACATCTCTTTATAGCTATATGTAGGATGATATGGGTCTATTTGATCTAATCATGAAGCTAATTGCTTCACTATAACTTCAAGATGATGTGATGGGTCACTATTTTTATTTTGGTTTACTATGTTGCCATGTGGAGGATAATAAGTTTGTTGTGCTGCCATATAAGGGGTTGAAATGGAAATATTATTATGCATAGGGTTTGAAGTAGGAGGAGGATATTGAAGTTTATAGGGAGTTGCATTTTGTTGGACATTTGGTCGAGGAGAATTTGGAACTTGTATATTTTTATTTTTTGGGAAGTAGAATTTAGGGAAAATATATGTTGAAAATATTGAGAAAGCAAAGTAGGGTTATTAGATGAAGATGGTTGCTTTTGATTAGAAGTAGTTGTAGTAGTTGCACCAATGGGTTGTTGTTACGGTGGTTCAGATGCTTGTTTTTGGGAATTATCCTCTGGAGGAGGTATATTTTTGGTATCATCTAAAGAGAGGTCATTGTCAATGGCATGTTGTAATGAAGTGTTTATGTATGTTTCAGGTTGTGGGTGAAGTCGAAAAGCCACTTCTAAAGTTGCTTCCATTGAGAAATCATCCTTTGTGAGCTGATATTCTATCTCCAACACATTAGTGATGGCAGATCAATTTTGGTTTAAGAAGTCACATAAATGTTGCATGGACTAAAAATGAATGTCTCCTTGAGGCCCTAGTTTTGGGTCAATATTGTTGATGGTTTCATCTTCTTCACTTTGTCCTATTTGGTGTTCTTGTTCTTCTAAGACTTCTTCTATTTTAGCTTCTGCATTAGGATCAATATCTAGCTCATATTCATAGCCAGTTACCACTTTTTTACCACTCCTTAGATGTTTAGGCATCTTATTTTTTGATTCTATTTCCTAATTTTTTCTTGGTTTTTTATTTTTATTTTATTTTAGTTTTATTTTTATTGAAATTAGGAAAACAATCTATCTATTTTTTAACTCAAGTATTTACAAGATTTTTGAAAACAATGCTAAGTGGTTTTAATCTTCCTTAAAGAGCTTGTGGATGTCATTGATGGGCTCTAAATCTTCAAGACTCATGTAGTGTTCTTCCTCAAAAGAGAAATCATCTACTAAGAGTTGGATGAAGCGAACAAAGGTAAATCCCTTAGTTTCTGAGTCAAAAGGTTGGACTTGTAATTCATAAAAATACTCTCAAAATAGGATTGCCCTAGGTGCTTTATGAAATATTTTTCTCTTTTCTAGGGTTACCTCGTTTTTCTCTAAGTATGCTAAGAATCTGTGGATGTTTAAGGCTTCTTCCAAGTAATTATCCCAAGGATAAATGTTTGAGTGGACACAAACTCATTTATCTGCAATCCAATACTCACAACCTATTTTAATTTCAAAGTAAGGAGAGTGGAAACTTGGTCCTAAGGCTCTAGCAACATCAATTCTCTTAATTTCTCTAATTTCTTGTGATTTATTTTCAATGATGCCAAAGTTTTACCACAAATCTACTTGACATTTTATGCTATCACGTTTATAGAAGAGATCAACCTCTTGTTCTATGAGTGTTCTTCTAAGATCTATAAATAAAGACTCCTTAAGACTATTTTCTACCATCTAGTAAAATTTTTGTTTCGTTTGTTTTGATTTTTTTATTTTTGAGTAAGCAGTAAAGTTTAACAATTTTAGAATAAGAGTGTTTTCACGTTGGGTTCACCAAAGAATGTAGGCCCAAAATTTTTGCACCCCTTTCTTCTAGGCTAATGGATCCATGCCTGAAAGGGGGAGGGAAAATGAAGGATCTACACCTCGGACGAGAAGCGCTTGAGTTGCGCTCTCCTTGGTGTTTGTCGATGAATTGGGTGGGTTCACTAGGAAACACTTGCTATGGTGGTTTCCATGCCTAGGTGAGGTAGTAGTTTGATGTGTTTTTTTTTGTTTTGAAAGCATACACCTAGGGTTTGGCCAAAATGCAATTTCTACCTAGCTATATGCAATTCAATTTCAAATGAAGATAAGGCATACAAAGCTATCTAGAAAGTGTTACAAAGTTTAACTAAGATGCAAAGGTTTTGTTTATGTCAACATGTTTTCTTTTTGTATTTTTATGTTTTGCGTGTGAAAAGATATAATAAAACCTATGTTTTTGAATTTTTTTGCTTTTCTTTTGATTAAGGCAGATGCCTATGAGACAGAAAAATATAAATCCAAGTACAAGGAAATAGGTTTAAGTCCTTACCTGATCTGGATGTTTTCTTTGGGATGAATTTAGATTTACAGGATGAATTTAGATGCATACAAGATGAATTCAAACGTCTGAATTTGACTGCGTATGAATCTGTTAGAAACCTGCAATTGCACAATAGAACACTAAAATTTGAAATTAGGGATGGGGGATCTGCATAGGCCATAGTAGATCATGGTCTGTGATAGTCAAATCCCCTTGATTATTTTAGCCAACCATAAAGAGAATGAAATATTAATTATTTGAACATGAAACATGTGATTCTAAATGCAGTAGATCTAATGATAACAGTAAGATGTAGTAAAATACTGAAATAATGAACATAATGTAATGCAAATATAAGGAAATTAACAATCTAACAATTAGAATTTTACCCCCAATGGGCCACTAGTATACATTCAGATGCAATGTATGATTTCGAATGCTGTGTATGATTTCGATCAAAGCCAAAATAATCCAACGACTAGTTCTGCAAAACAGAGAATAAAATCGAATGCAAAATGACAAATTCAAATGCATCCAAATTTGTACAAATGATGCAAAAACTCAAATAATAACTAAGTATAAACCAGATCTACGTATGTTGAAAATATCTCCATGTCTGTGCGCTCCTTGAATGGTGATCAAACGACAAAGTTCTTCACTACAACCTGCAAAAAAGCTCCAAAAGTCTCCTTCTTCAATCCAAGCCTTTATGCAAATATCACCATCCAACCTATTTAATGTGAGGCTAGGGGTTTAAATGGTTGCTACAGTTTGAATAATTAGGTAGGTGGCAAAATTAGGCTAGGTTGTTAAGCCAAATTAGGTTTTGGCTCCATTTAGACAAATTCGGATTCATCCGATTTTAGCGGATCATCTAAAATTATCAAGAATCTGGTGATGCCCAAATTAGGTTTAAAATCCAACTGGGCACCTAAATTAGGTGCATGTGGGATTTGGACAAATTTGGATGCATCGATTTTATCAGATGCATCCAAATTCATCGAGATTGTCCAAATTTATCGTAAAGGGAGAAATTAAGTTATTTTTCCATTTTTTTGGCATGAATATCAAGGTAGGGGTATTTGAGGGTGAGTTTCACATTGTTAGGATGATTAGGATGTTTTAATAAGAATTAGAAATTTTGAAGTGTGTCAAAATTTAGTGGCTACACCTTTTACAACTATAATTTAAACCATTATTGGTAATTGTATATCGCTATCCCTTGGAGTAGTCCAACTGCATGGCTTTCTTAGGGAATTTAGATGATAACAATTAGATTTGATCTTGAGGTGAATCACTATATTCGATGATCTTTTGAAATGGAATGGCGAATGAAATGTATATCTTTATCCCATGGAGTAGTCCAACCGCATGGCTTTCTTAGGGAATTAAGATAATATCATTTTAAATATGATAGAGCTATTTTTAATTCAAGTGACCTGATGGCAACCTACCCATCTAACTGGATTGTATGAATAATTAGTTGTTGCAACCATAAAATATATAGGGTAAATTACTAGGTATGAGGATTATTTGAGATTTTTGATCAAGGTTTTGAATATTTTTAGAATTTTTGAATAAAAATAGACTATTGGATGTTGTTAAATGCCAGAATTAATGTTAATGATGCTTATAGGATGCTTGCATTTAATGTGATTTTGAGGCCATCCTAGTATAGGATGGTGGCATTTTGAAAATTTTGAGGCCACCTCATGGTAGGATAGTCACACCAAAATGTGAACGCCCCACAAAAGGATGATATTAGAATTTAGTGTTAGAATATTATTATTGTTATAATGTGCACTATGCCTATAATTGATAGGTTGACATTTGTCTTCTGCCACTTGTCCCTGTCTTCAGTTTGAGTTGGAGTGGTGTCTTCTGAAAGAAACTTGGAGTGGATCTTATGATACTTGTCATATCTCCCTCCTAAGCTTGATGCTTATATATTGTAAGATAACTTGTAAATAAAGTGTGCCTTATTTTTCAGTCCTATCATTTGGTATCAGAGCGGTGAGATCCGTCTATGGGATTATTAAGGTCTTGAGCTGTGGGCTAAGGGAGTATGCTCTCCATTCATTGAGTGGATCAAAAACCAAAAATCTCTCCCTCATTCTTTTTTTTAAAAGAAGAGTGTATTGATAGAAAAAATTCTAGGTTGTTTTAAAATTTGTGATCTGTGTTTTTTTTCTTGGAGGTAGCACAGCCTGTAAATAATTTGTAAAGAAAATAGGGAAGAGGACAATCCTCGCCATATGAGGACATGCCTCAACCAATTCAACCAATGTAATTTGAGGAACTACGGACTGGCAAAGCGAACAGGAAGAACGTAGTGTGGTGCCATTCCAACACATATTCACCGCATTGCGGCACAAGGAGTCAGCATCTAAATCTAGAAGGAGGTTGTGTATTTTTCAGAATACACTATTGGGCCTTGATGAGCTGCGTAGTCCATTCCATACATACGACCAAGCTACCGATAAAAAATAAAAATTCTATGATGGACGCATCAAGCCTAAAAATAATATCCATTAAGTTGCATCAGTTCATGGAAGCCCACTGCATTTTGTTCAATATTAGAGGAAGCGACGCTCAAAGTTTTTGTAGCAACTGAGATTCGATGCATGTTGTTTGAAGTTTCGTAAGGATATTCAACAGATCTGGTCTGAGTAGACCATTCCACGCTTTCTGAATGATGTGCAAAAAAAAAAAAATCATCTTCATAAACTAAGCATAAGGGGGGATCACGGATCACATCATGAATGAATACCGCCCTTGAATCGAGCGAAGTGTGATTAGAGGAGGATTGTGGAGCACCAGAAGATGCATCTCAAGAACTTGAAGTTGTAAAGCATGCATGCACATAATTAGCCTCCAAAAGTTTCTATGGAGGATGTGATGTTATATTTCGGTACATGAGCATAGTAGGTGCATCGACGAAGTGGTTTAGCCCCAAATTTTTCTATTGTTGTTTAAAACTACTGACCTAGTTTTCGAAATTGCCACCTATTGAATTTTTTCAAAGCGGCTCATGAAGTCAAGCTAAAGACGACAGTGAGTGGTGAATGATAAAATTTGAATTCATCTGTATAAATGGTGTGTTCACCTATTAACCCTTATGCAACTGAGCGGTGAAGATTCTAAGTTTTAAACCCTAGGATTGAGTTCAACGTGCAACTACAGTAACCTATCCAGGCGGATTCCAAGCGATCGGTTGAACGATGATCGATGGAGTATTCAAGGTCGAGCGCGGCGTGGACGAAGAGACAAAAAGCATATTGAAAATTTCTATCAGGGAGTAATTTTTCTAAGGTCTAGCCTTTTGATCACTAAGAGACGTAGTCAACCTCTAGTGGCTGGAAATACTATAATTACATATGCATCTTGATTTGCTTAGGACTTCGTATTTGTTCTCTCAATGGGTGACACTTGTTCAATTCAACTGCATCAATTGATTTTTTTTTATATATTAATTCCATCTTAGGATATTGGCTTTCTCAAAACAAGTTTTATAAAAACTCCCAAGACAAGCATAATTTTCTAGAGCACAAATCATATGGGTGACCACTTGGGAAGTCTCGAAGCTGCACACAATTAAAGGTTCATTATATTTTTGCTTTTTTAAGCATCAATTTGTATCCGAATATAGGCTTATATATAGTTGTTGGAAAGGATTTTTTGAGGGGAATCCATTGGTGCAATATTTTTTTAGTTTTGAGATCATTTACTTAACTAAATTTTAATTCAAAGATGAGATTGCAAAAAGAGTGCATTTTCGGTTGCATCCGACACTCTTGGTTGATAAATTTGGCAAAATAGTACAAGGATCAATTCTAAGTCTTTGGGAGGATATTATGCCAAGTTATTCATTTAATTTGGAAATTTTGGAGCTAATCTTGTAAGTGAAGGCATTGATATTGTAAAAAAATTTGGAGGTACAGTTGGGGCTAATTTTTTTTAGCCAAGTTTCCAATACAAATCACTCTATCAAGGGGTGATTTAGGGCCCCTTACCTCTTGCTTGTGGAGACTTTTTGTGGCACTCTCTTGGCAACTAGGTGTTTGTTGCTTGCATCTTCTATTTGGGCTTTGTCTACATTTTATGCTTGCTATTACCCTTGCATGACTTTGGGTTTTATAATTGTAATCAAGTGTAGTTCCATTTCATACACACTTGACACTAATCCATATACAAGCAAGAAAACACATACAGGCAAATTCTTATAAAGCAATAATACATTGGCATATCTATTGTAATAATTCTACAAAAAGAAAGCATCACATTTTTATAACTGCCTATTTTCCACATATCAACTGCTCAAATACTTATAGTATCCCTCACGTAAGGGCAGATATATTGAGTAGTTTGGTATAAAGTTCTAGCAGGTTATTCCCTTTCAGAATCACCTATGTACCACGTATCAACTACTCAAATGCTTATAGTCTCCCTCACGTAAGGGCGGGTATATTGAGAAGTTTGGTATAAAGGTCTGGAAAAATTCTAATTCTTACTCTCTTTGGATAGAAAAATGCACTTATGTTCAACTTAACCCTCCCACTTTTGAAATCACTTGAAGATTCAGAGTGGAAAAACTAGGCAAAACCTCCTCTGGATCTTCAACAGTGTACCCTAGATTTTTTTTTGAGGGCTCTAATTTGGTATTTGTCGTTCTTACTTCATCCTTTGTTGAGCTCCATTTTTTCTTTTGATCCTTTTCTAAATCATGGCTATTACAAATCTATTAAGTGGACTTACAAAGAAACTTGAAGGAGCACAAACTTTTGCAAATTGGAAGTATGAGATGGAATCAATACTAATGATGAATGACATGTGAGACTTTGTGAAAGATAGGCAGGCTAATGAAGACCCACTCACTGCACCTACAGACCCTAAATAAAAAGCACAATTTGAGAAGAATTCCAATATAGCTTTAAGTCTAATCAAGCTAACTACAAGAATTCAATGCAGAGAAACTGTAAGGGCTACAAAAACACATAAACAATCATGGGATGCTCTAAATAGATTGTTTGATAGGCCAAGTCAATATAATATTTTGTATCTCAAATAAAAATTGCACAATCTATGTATGAAAGGCTCACTTACCGATTATCTTATGGAAGTGAAGTCCATTAAGAATGATTTCTTAGCTGCTGGTAAAACCCTAGATGATAATGAGTTAATTTCAATAATGTTGCATCGCCTTCCTTCAAAATTTCACTCCTATGCTACCATGTTAGACTTGAGTGGTAAAACAATTAATTCCACACTTGAGGATATTGAGATCCTACTTAAGAAACATGAGCAACCCCTAATCAAAGATGAAGCAATTGAAGCCACGTCAACAACTTTTTTCACCAAGGCAACTTTACAGCCTAAACAAAATAAGGATCAAAATCAGCATAATCAGAATCAAAGGGGTAGACAACATCAGAGATACACACAATACCAGCAAAAAACCAAATCAATAGTACTAGTAGCAACCACGTCAACAATAGTACCAGCAACAACCAAATCAGCAGTACCATCAACAGCCAAATCAGCAACAGTACCAGCAGCAGCCAAGATGGAAAACTAGTCCTCAAGGGGTTCTAAACAACAATAAAAAAGGGTGTGAATATTGTGGAAAATAGAATCATAATATTGCTAATTTCTATAAAATGCAAAGAGAACAGGGAGAACCACAAAATAATAATTTGAGAACATTGTATGCAGCTAACCAAATTAATGTTGAAGATAAAGAATGTTGGTATATTGATTCTGGAGCAGCAAAGCACATGACAGGAAGGCAATATTGGTTGACCAAGGTTAAACCTACATCAAATCAACTCATTAATTTTGGTGATGAAAGTGCTCTACCCATTGAAGTTTTTGGGGAGACACTACTTACTTTGCATGATGGTAATAATGTTCCTGCAATAGATGTTTCGTATGTGGCTGGTCTTAAAAGGAGTCTTCTTTCTATTGGACAACTTACAGATAAGGGCTATAATGTCTATTTTGAAAAATAAAAATGCTACATTAAGGAACCCAATGGCAATATCAAGTCCATGGGAGTGAAAAAAGATGGTGTTTACTACCTCCTTACAAAATCTGTAACACAAAAATCTTTGCATACAACAACTAATTTCTCTTTGGATTACATGTGGCATGAAATATTAGGACATTTAAATTTTAATAATCTTCAAATGATGGCTAAAAAAGGATTAGTTAAAGGACTTCCACATCTTAAGGAGTCAAAATGTTTTTGTGAGCCATGTGTAATAGCCAAACACCATAGGCAGCCATTTGAAATAGGAAAGGCATGGAGAGCCAATAGACCTTTGCAATTGGTTCATTCAGAAATTTGTGGGCCAATGTCTGTTCAATCTTATACTAGGGCTAAATACTACATCACTTTTATTGATGATTACAAAATAAAGGTATGGATCTACCTAATTCAATATAAGTGACAAGCCCTTGATAAGTTCAAAGATTTCATCGCACTTGTTGAAAGAGAAAGTGGCTCTCAAATCTCCATCTTAAGATCAGATAATGGTGGAGAATATGTCTCCAATGAATTCTTTAATTTTTGTAAGTATCATGGAATAAGGAGGCAATTCACAACCCCTTATACCCCGTAAAAAAATGGAGTTGCTAAGAGGATGAATCAAACAATCACAAATAGGGCAAAATCAATGTTACATGTTGCTATATTACCTAACTCATTTTGGGGAGAAGTTGTTCTTACTGTTGCATACTTGACTAATAAGTCATACATAAAGGCCTTACATGAAAGAACACCTGAAGAAGCATGGAGTGGAAGGACGCCCTATGTGGGCCATTTGAGAATCTTTGGATGTGATGCCTATGCTCATATTCCTCATAAGAAAAGGAAGAAGTTTGATGATAAGAGCCAAAAATGCATCTTTGTTGGCTATAGTGATAGTGCCAATGCATATAAATTATATGAACCTATTGCCAAGAAAATCATTTTACCTAGGGATGTTACCTTTCATGAGTATCCCCCATATAATCCTCCTAAGCCCCCCACTTTAGAAATAACTAATGAAATAGTTGTTCCATTCATGCATACAATATTATCTAGTCCTTCTCCTTCACTTATAAATCAATAAATTCATCCACAAGAAGAACTTCTTAAAAATGATCCATGTCCTCCATCTCCTCCTCCTAATGGTCAAGTAACATCATCCAATACTTTACCCAAGTTGGTTCAAGCCACAATAGATGAAGCCCAAAATCATTTGCCCACCTATATAGGTAAAATGCCTTCATCCCTAAGACACCAAGTGAATTATGCCCTAATGGCTAAATTCCTTAGCCAACCTGAACATTATAATATCAAAGAAGCACTTGGTGATCCTAAATGGGTTCATGCCATGGATAAAGAATTGGATTCCATTGAAAGGAATCACACTTGGGAGTTTGTTGATTTACCCAAAGTAAAATATACCATAGGCACAAAATGGGTATACAAAGAAAAATATAAAGCAGATGGATCACTAGATCGCTACAAGGCTCGCCTAGTAATTCAAGGCTATAAGCAACAAGAGGGAATTGATTATGATGAGACCTTTGCTCCCGTGGCTAAGATGACTATAATCAGGACAGTTATTGCTATGGCAACTCAAAAACATTGGCCAATATATCAAATGGATGTCAAAAGTGCATTTCGCAATGGTCATTTGAAGGAGGAAGTGTATGTGAAACAACCACCAGGTACACAGTTGAAGGCCAAAATGATGCAAGAGCATCCAGTGGTGTAAGAGTGATCTTGCATCACCCAAAAAAAAAATTAAAAAAAAATTGTAATTTTTTTTTATTTTGTAAAACTAGTTTAACTTGCAGGAGATTTTTGAAGGTCTTAGAGGTCGAATTTGAGGATTTTTGGCTATACACGAGCCTTGGATCTTTGTGCCAAGTCTCTCCTTTCTTAGCTCATTTCATTCCATTTTCAAAAACATGTTGTAATAGTCAATCGGGTCAACGAGTGCGAAGTTATGACCTCGACAAGTTGCCCCCAAAATTCAAATTTCAATTTGAATGGTTTTAGGTGGGAAAAATGGAAAATAGGGTATTTGAGGGAATTTTCAAAATTGTAAAGGGGTATTCTTCTCTTGTATCCTTATTTTTGGCATGAAAGTAATGAAATGTTTGATTCTCTGATTGGTTCAAAGGAAAAATACCTATGTATCATTTGTTTGGTGTTGCTAGTGTAACGTGATCTACACCAAGTGGTATCAAAGCGGGAGTTCCTGAGTGTGTAAACAAATCGTCAGACGTGAGGCATTTTACACCAATATCTGTGGTTAAGGTTTGTGAGAGAAGTGATTAGAATGCCTCCACGAAGAAATCATTGTGGTGGGAGAAATATGGTACCAAAGGAAGATTTCAGAGCTTTGCAAAGGCAAGTTTAGGCTCTACAAGAGGAGCTGCGTAGAGGTTTTAAGCCAAGGAGAGAAGGTAGTGAAGATGAAGTTGAAGAAGAAGAGGATTAGTTTGAGGAAGAAGAAGAGGTAGTATATCCTACACAAGCTAGGTTATACAGAGCCATATCTCATATTGGAAAGATACTGAAGATGGAGGTTTCTACGTATTCTAGAAATCTTGATCTAGAGGAGTTGATTAACTGGATCAATGATTTGGAAGAATACTTTGAGTATGAGGAGGTTAAAGATCTTGATAGGGTCAAGTTTCCTAAGACCAAGTTGAAGGGTCATTCCAGCATATGGTGGAAGGGAGTGCAGCTAGACAGAAATAAAAGAGGAAAAGAAAGGATAATAAAATGGGAGCGAATGTTGGAGAGGTTGAAGAGGCAGTTCATCCCAGGTGACTATGAGTTGGATTTTCTAAAGAAAATGCAAGTTTTGAGGCAATCAAGTAAGTCTATCAAAGAATACACAGAGGATTTTTATAAAATTGTAATCAAAATAGGCCATTCAGAGGCCAACAAGGAGAAGGTAACCTGTTATATTAATGGGTTACGAGCAAGTATTCAAGAGGAGTTAAGTCTGGTCAGGATGACCACCATAGAGTATGCTTACCCGTTTGCCCTAAGGGTTGAATAGAAGCTGAATAGAAGTTTTGATAGAAAGAAAAGAGGAAGAGGTCATGGTAGAAGAACTAGTGGAAGAACAAATGGAGGATGAAATGAATATTACAAGAAGAATGGAGAAGCTAGTAGTAGTCGGGACCAAAAGGGAGATAATGCTTACCGCCCCCGTGATCAGAACAATGGTTACCAGAGAGGAAGAGGAAGTTCTGGACGAGGGTTTGGAAGAGGAGGATTTCGTGGAACCTATTTCCACTGTGGCGAAGAAGGACATCAAACATACGAGTGTCCACAACACCAAGAGAGGACAAATAGGAGGCCTAAAGGTAATTCTCGAGCTACGGTCATTGATGAAGGTGCTGAATCTGAGCACTCTAAAGAAGCAAAAATAGGAGAAGTTATAATCACAAGGAGAGCCTTGTTGAATGAGGAGAGAGACCCAGATCAGAAGAAGAGCTTATTTCACACAAGGTGTAAATGTGCAGGTAAGATCTGTAATATTATCGTAGACAATGGTAGCACAGATAACCTAGTTTTAGAAGGAATGGTTACCAAATTACAATTAGAGAGGAAGAGACACTTGCATCCATATCGGATTGCATGGTTACAGAAGGACCATAGGGCTTTGGTCAGTGAGCAATGCTTGGTAAAATTTAATATTTGAAATTACCGTGATGAGGTCCTATGTGACATCCTACCTATGGATGCTTGCCATTTTTTGTTAGGAAGGCCATGGCAGTTTGATCAGTGTGCAGTGCATGATGGTCATGCCAACACTTACTCCTTGAAAAATAATGGAGTGCGCCATAAGTTGAAGCCCCTGAAGGAGGTGGATGAAAAGGTATGTAGAAGTGCTAGAATCTGTTTAGTTGAAGGGAGAAGGTTTTTGGATGGTTTGAAGCATGAGCATATGTGCTATGCATTAATTCCTAGAGTTAGGGAAGAAGAATGCAAATATACCCCAGTAGAAGTCTTAGGTCTATTAGAAGAATTTCCAGATATTATATCAGATAATGTGCCTGAGGGTTTACCACCGATGAGGAATATCACCACCATATAGATTTGGTACCGGGATCTAGTTTACCCAATAAGGCAGCCCATAGAATGACTCATGTAGAAAGTGAGGAGTTAAACAGGCAAGTCCAAGAGTTGCTAAAAAAGGGATTGATTTGGGAGAGCTTGAGTCCATGTGCAGTACCTACAGTACTAGCACCAAAGAAATATGTAGAGTGGAGAATGTGTATAGACTCTCGAGCTATTGACAAGATCACCATAAAATATAGATTTCCATTACCAAGGATGGATGATATTATGGACTATTTGAGTGGAGCCAAGTACTTCACAAAGATTGACCTAAAGAGTGGGTACCATTAGATTCATGTCAGAGAAGGAGATGATTGGAAGACAGCCTTCAAGACCAGAAAGGGTTTGTATGAGTGGTTGGTCATGCCATTTGGGCTAACCAATGCGCCAAGCACATTCATGTGGCTGATGAATGAGGTATTGAAGGATTTTTTAGGAAAATTTGTCATTGTCTATTTGGATGACATTTTAATATTTAGCAGGACCCTGGAAGAGCACCTGATGCATATCAGAAGCATTTTTGAGAAGTTGAGGGAGGAGCAGTTGTTGATTAATTTTAAGAAGTGTAGTTTTGTGAAGAAGAAGTTAGTGTATTTGGGATTTTTCATCTCAATCGAAGGTCTAAAAATGGACGCAAAAAATGTGACGGCTATCATTGAATGGCCTACTCCAAGAAGCATAACTGAGGTAAGATCATTTCATGGTCTAGTAAGTTTTTATAGAAAATTCATTAGAAATTTCAGCAGTATTTGTGCACCCTTGAGAGAAACAATGATATGGGATAAGAAATAATTTAAGTGGACCTTAGGAGCAGATAAGAGCTTTGATATGTTGAATAAGAAGGTCATAGAGCAACCTATTTTGGCACTTCCATATTTTAATGAGGTATTTCAGGTAGATTGTGATGCTAGTGGTAGTGCCATAGGAGTTGTATTGAGTCAAGAAGGTAAACATGTTGCTTACTTTAGTGAGAAACTCAATGATGCTAGGAAGAAGTATTTAGTTTATGATCAAGAGTTTTATGCTATAGTTCAAGCTCTAAAGAAGTGGAGGCATTATTTGTTGCCAAAATAGTTTGTTCTATATACTGATCATCGAGCATTACAAGATATTAATAGCCAAGGGAAGCTAAATCAGAGGCACTTGAAGTGGGTTGAGTTTGTACAGAGTTATACCTTTGTGTTGAAGCACAGGAGTGGAAATTCAAATAGAGTTGCAGATGCCTTAAGTAGAAGGTAGTTTTTGTTGATAGAAATGAAGGTGGAAGTTGTAGGGTTTGACGAACTTAAGGGTTTGTACCCTAAAGATCCTGATTTTGTAGAGGCTTGGAGAGATTGCTTGGTACCTGTTACTTTGGACAAGACTAAGTGGTTGAAATTTCTGATCCAATATGGAATGTTGTTTAGAGGAAATTAATTATGCATTCCAAGGAGTTCAATGAGGGAGAATCTAGTCAAGGAGAAACACAGTGGAGGGTTGGCTGGACACTTTGATCGAGATAATATCATTGCCCTTGTTAGTGAGAACTACTATTGGCCACAATTGTAGCAAGATATGAGGAGGTTTGTACAAAGTTGGAGAGTATGCTAGATGGTGAAGGGTGTGATACAGAACACTGGATTATATCAGCCATTACTTGTACCAGAGATACCATGGGAGGACATTAGCATGGATTTTGTTCTTGGCCTACCAAGGACACAGAGGGGAAATGACTTCATATTTGTGGTGGTTGACAGGTTTTCAAAGATGGCACATTTCATTCCCCGCGTAAAACTAATGATGCAGCTCATGTTGCAAGTTTATTTTTCAAAGAGGTGGTACAGCTTCATGGTCTACCAAAGAGTATAGTTTCTGATAGAGATACCAAGTTTGTTGGGTATTTCTGGAGAACCTTGTGGAAGAAATTGAAGATAGATTTGAAATTTATTTTTGCATACCACCCAAATACTGATGGATAAATAGAGGTGGTGAATAGAAGTTTGGGTAATCTATTGAGATGCTTGATAGGGGATAAGCCCAAGGGATGGGATTTGGTTTTGCCACATGTGGAATTTGCATACAACAATTATGTCAATAGGAGTACTAACAAATCTCCATTCCAGATAATATATGGGAGCAGTCCAAGAAATGCTTCTAAGTTGAGGAGGATGGATACAGTGGTAAAAGTGCAAGTATCTGAGGCTGAGGACTTTTCAAAGCATCTGAAGAGTTTGCATGAAGAAGTGAAGAAGCATATTACTACGATGAATTCTCAATATAAGACAAGGGCAGACCAAAAGCGACGGTTTAAGGAATTTGAAGTGGGAGATGAAGTTATGGTCCATTTGAGAAAAGAAAGGTTTCCTGCTAAAACCTATAACAAGTTGAAGATGAAGAATTTTGGACCATGCAAAATCATAGAAAAATGGGATTCAGGCAATGCATATGAAGTGGAATTTCCAAGTGGGCTTAACATATCACCTATTTTTAACATTTTAGATTTGGTAGAATACCATGAAGGAGACAATGGTGAGGGACCAATAGTAGAATTGTGGAATATTCCAAGCATCAACTCCAGATACGGAAGAGATATAAGAGATCCTAGATACACGCATTGGAAAAAGTACCAGAAATAGGCAGTATGCGGAATATCCGGTTAATTGGAAGGGCGGACCTATTGAAGATTCATCTTGGTTTTCGAAGGCTGAGGTTGAACACCTTGGTTTTCTTCCAACAATAGAGAAGTGAAGGTCACTTCTCAAAATTACCCTAGGTGTCTGATGCAGGAGCATCCAGTGGTGTAAGAGTGATCTTGCATCACCCGAAAAAAAAAAAAAATTGTAATTTTTATTTTATTTTGTAAAACTAGTTTAACTTGCAGGAGATTTTTGAAGGTCTTAGAGGTCGAATTTGAGGATTTTTGGCTAGATGCGAGCCTTGGATCTTTGTGCCAAGGCTACCCCCGATTATCTTGTTTCATGCCATTTTCGAAAACATGTTGTAATAGTCAATCGGGTCAACGAGTGCGAAGTTATGACCTCGACAAGTTGCCCCCAAAATTCAAATTTCAATTTGAATGGTTTTAGGTGGGAAAAAGGGAAAATAGGGTATTTGAGGGAATTTTCGAAATTGTAAAGGGGCCTTCTTCTCTTGTATCCTTATTTTTGGCATGAAAGTAATGAAAGGTTTGATTCTCTGATTGGTTCAAAGGAAAAATACCTGTGTATCATTTGTTTTGTGTTTCTAGTGTAACGTGATCTACACCACAAAACAACAAAGTCCTTAGATTAAAGAAAGCTCTAGATGGGTTGAAGCAAGCACCCCGAGCTTGGTATGCAAATATTGACTCCTATTTTCTCAACCTTGGCTTCACTAGATCTGTAGTAGAATCTACTCTCTATGTGAAACATTGGAGGAACCGCATCATTTTGTTTACATTGTATGTGGATGATCTTCTCATTACAGGTGATGACATAGAAGGAATAAGGTTGCTCAAGGAGGACTTATGCAAGAACTTTGAGATGACAAATTTAGGCCTCCTCCACTATTGCTTAGGAATAGAGATATGGCAACAACCTGGTAAGATTTTTATCTCACAAAGCTAAGTACATTCAGTCTATTTTGGAGAGGTTTCACATGGAGGAGTGTAAGCCCTCTCTAACTCCCATGGAAACTAGATTGAAATTGGTAAATAATGATGAAGAAGAAAGGGTTGATGATACACTTTACAGGAAACTAGTTGGAATTTTGATCTACTTAACTTCAACTAGACCAGATATTTGCTATTCAATTGGCCTTATTTCCATATTCATGCAGGATCCTAAGAAGAGCCATTGGATAGCAGCTAAGAGGATTGTGAGATTCCTAAAGGCCACACCTCATCATGGCCTTATGTATAAATCAAGTGATAATTTTTCTTTGATTGGATACACAGATTTAGATTGGGCCAATTGTCCTAAAACTAGAAGATCTACATCAGGTTATTGCTTTCAATTAGGCCAAGGCTCTATTTCATGGAGCACAAATAAGCAGAACATAGTTTCACTATCTTTAGTAGAAGCAGAATATAGAGCAACAGTTGAGGCAACTAAGGAGGCAATATGGTTGAGGCAATTAATTCAGGATATTGGGCTATTCATACATGGTCCAACATATATATTGTGACAATCAAAGTACCATCAAGATGACCAAGAATCTAGTTTTCCATGCTAGAACAAAGCACATTGAGATCCATCATCACTTCATTAGAGAAATGGTCCAAGAAGACATTATATACATGGAGTATGTACCAACTCAATATCAAGTGGCAGACATCTTCACCAAGTCACTTGGGAAAGACAAGTTTTCTCAGTTTAGCAATTTTCTATATCTATGTAAAAGAAGTCAACATTAAGGGGGAATGTTATCTAATGTTGATTTATCTTTTTAGGATAGTGCACATTAAGGGGGAATGTTAGAATATTATTATTGTTATAATGTGCACTATGCCTATAATTGACAAGTTGACATTTGTCTTTTGCCACTTGTCCCTGTCTTCAGTTTGAGTTGGAATGGTGTCTTCTGAAAGACACTTGGAGTGGATCTTATGACATTTGTCATATCTCCCTCCTAAGCTTGATGCTTATATATTGTAAGATAACTTGTAAATAAAGTGTGCCTTATTTTTCAGTCCCGTCATTTACAAAATATAAAAGTAAAATTTTTAAATTTTTGACATCATTTGCACTGCTAGCAGCTGGATAAAATGAGATGTGATGTCGAGGAGAGAGTTTTATGACATGAATTGTTGCTAAAAATCTAACCTATTACCATGATGGATCATCCCGAGGCATCTATGAGTGGATGATCCAGAGAGAAGAAGGTATACACTTGATTCCCTCATTGTTAATTGATGAGACTAAAATGAATCACATTAAGTAATGTGGAAAATGAACCTCACTAAACTATTGGCAATGAACTTCTTAGATTAGGAATGTAGATTAGTCTAGTTTAGGTGTAAATTTTATTGTTTTTGTTTAAATTTTTGAAATTTTGCATGGGGTGGGACCTGTTGTGGCTGCTCCCTAACTAGCCCCAAAATTGGGGACCCACCTTTAAAATTTTGAGTTTTGTGGTTTTGTTGTCTTGGAGTGGTGATTTTGATGTGCCCCTACCCATAGGTGCATTTTGCATTTTCAAATATCACGGGTTGGGTAACTTCTCCTTGTTTTATTTCATTAGGTTTTGGGGTTGATTTAGTTAGGTCATTGATTTGTCCTTTTGTTTCGTTCCTAAAGTCAATTGGCTTAATGTTGTGTTAAATCTTAATGCGTCATCTTAAATAAATCAACCTTCGAAATTAATAAAAATTAATATATGTATATATAAATAAAAAGAAATGTATTATTGTTATATTTTCATAATAATAATAAAACAAAATATTATATATTATATATATAATATTTTATTTAAAAGTAATAAATAAATAAAGCACTATTATTATATATCTTTTATATATAATAATAATAAAAATAAGATATCAGAAAAATAAAAATAATAATGTGTATGTTTTATTATATGCATATTATAACTATAAAGCGTCGTAACAATATTGTAAAGTAAAAAAATTAAATAAAAAAAAAAAAATTGATCTAATGTTAAATTTTCATATTGGCCTCTTAGTTTAATGTTTGCCTTCATTCTTATGGACTTGAGAGTAACTTAAATTTAATTTTGATTTAGTGGATATTTTCATAAAGTGAATATTGCCTATTTTAATAGAATATGTGATATTCACAGGCTACCGAGGGGAAATGATTGACGGAACAACGAATTGGACAATGAGGTTTCAAGGTACAAGGATAACGATAGAGGAGTTGATGATCGGGACTTCCGACGAGGACTAAGTGTGTTCGAGGAAAGCAAGAGGGTTGGATTTGTTAATTCAGAAGAGGGCAACATGTTCGTAGGTCGATGAATACCTCTCATAGAATGCTCAAAGTGTATCCAAATGTGGAGTTGAAATTGATGTGCACATCGAATAAGTGTAACGCTGAGCGCATAACTTGGAATTCACAATGGAGAGAAAACAATGACTATATGACGGTATCAGGCATGGAAAAAGTGGCATAGAATCTAGCAATGGAAATTTGGAGGAGAACTTAGCAAAGAAGATCCTAACGCTAGTGTGGATTTCAAAGAAGATGTATATCCCGAATGACCACATAGAGGTACCAAGGTACGATGGTTTTAGGGCACAGCATCTGAGGTGGCCATCAAGACTGATTGTATAGTAAGCTTACGATGTAAGAGTGTTCGATGTAATGTAACTGTGATATCGTGGACCTATTGATGGCAATAACTTCGGTGATGTTTCTCAGGAGGTATTGAAGGTTTGAATACACTTGGGTATTTTAGTTAAACATGGAAGTTTCAAAGTTCAATGTGATAAGGACAACGGACCCCACGTGGCGTAATGAAGTGAGGAAGGTGTTTTCAAATGAGCGAAGGTAGGGGATTGTTAACAATGCAACATTTTTGAACTACTCCTATATATAACCAACATCTACCAGTGACATGACAGATTTACCATAGCACATAACTAGGTCACGACAAATAAATTTACTGTTGATGCGAGACCCAAAATGGAGATACGACCCGATGACCAGATCAGAGCAAAGGTGGCTTATTTTGCGGATAGGGCATGTGGATGAACCCTAGGCGGGGTCATTCCACCGTGGACCGACACCGACAATGACACGTTGACGTCATCGAGAGGAGCTATCTACAAAATGACAAGGTTTAAGTAGTAAGGTGTGGCGGTATTGTAATTGTAGGGAAGAACACTAACTAGAGGATACTGATGACATCATCGATGAAACTGGGGAATGGACGGAGAGGAGATGTGGCTTTTAGTTTAAAACATGGCACTGTTGGAGCTTTTTCAATGATTTCAAACATCGAGTGTGGGAAATTATATGAACCACGATGAAACATACCCAGCAAAACCCGGGTGGATACGACATAACAAAAAGTGTGTTGGATATATACATAGATATGGCTACCCGATAAAGGATGAATGGTAATGATAGAGCATTTAATGGGGAAATTCCCACCGGTTAGACAAAGTGTCTAATTTTGTGTAGAATGATGACTTGGCAACATATCGATGAAGGTCATCATGGTATTAAAATAAAGCAAAAACCAAATGGGAAACCACCATGTAAGTGGTATGGCCAGCAAATTAGGGTTGAATAGTGAAAAGTGATGGCCAACGTCAAACACAACTCGGTGAGTTACAAGGACTGAGAGGCAACGAGTGGATATCGAAGGTGATCTCTCAAATAAAACACGGCTACGTGGGGGCATTTAATAATCTATAGGCATCCATGGGCAGTATTATAAAACCCATTGTTATTCAATTATTTCGACAATAGAGACAAAAATAGAGTCACAAGAGCATTTTATTTTGGGTAATAGGGCCTTATGATTAATATTCATTCTCTCAAAGCCAATTAAATGTGCCATTTGGCATTACTTAGTAAGACGCTATCAAAATAAAAGGCATCGTGCAAGTAAAACAAGAAGGAATTTTGTTTTTATAGGAAAAATGAAATAAATGTTTTATGATAGAAAGAAGTTTTGAAAGAAAAGGAAATAAAACAAAACAAAAACCTGCATGGAAAATGAAGCGAAGGGTCTAGGAAATGAAACGAAAGAAAAGAAGCCATGGAAACCCAACGCAAAAAATGAACAATCAACGAAGAAAGGAAGAGTTTTTTTCAAAACATTAAATCTGCCTTTGAAACACAGAAACAGGGTTGGAAACTATTGAAAATAGAGTTGCAGACTTGAGGGCAAGGGCCATACTAGACTTGTTTTGGGCTGTTTTCCTTCCATTTTGACTAGTTTTTGGGGGAAAACCAGAAATTCTACTGTTGTAAAATGAAACATTTTTAATGCAAAAATTTTCAGAAATTTGCATCTTATAGGCAAGAAAGGAGGAAATTTTTTTGCATGCTATATTTAATCGTTTATCTTTCCCTTTTAGATTTCAGATTTATAGATGAATTTTATGCATGTTTTATTGGTTGCTTCATGCGAATGTTTGAAATCTGAAACTTATTTTGTACCCTAGGAGCTAGCACCTAACTTGTTTTGATTGTGCAAAATTGCAGGTCTAATAGGCTAGGTTGCATGCATGGAATACCTCACATCTTTGGTTTTGCTAGAATAGGATGACATCATACTGATTGTAGCATACTTTGCATTTTTAGCTTTCATTTTTAGTTTTTATGTTCTGTTTTATTTTCTAACTTTTTATTTTTAAATTTTTTAAAACTTTTGGACATTAAAATAAACAGTAAAAAAATTTTAAAATCCAAAAATAATTGCATGGTTGTGTAGATAATACTTCATAATTCCATTACGCACTTGGATGTTTTTACTTAAGAGTCATTTCATATTTTTTAAATTATCCAAAGTTGTTTTTATTGCAGATTTTAAAATTTCAAAATTTAATAATTTTCATTTTTTGGGCCAAATTTAGTTTTTGGCTTTATATCTCATTCATGAGCCTATGATGACATTTTCCTCATGAAAAATTCAATTTCATTGAAGGTTTTATGTTTTATGGCATTCCATAAATTACCATTTTGGGGTCTTAAATTGCCTCCTCTTTATAAAAATTCTGATTTTATGAAAGAAGGGTAATTTCTGCACTACTTTCAAGATCATTATTTCAAAGCACTAAATTATTCATCTTTGTGAAAAATTGATTTCATTTAAGAGGGATAATTTGAAGTAACATTTTTTAAGGTAATGAATAATCATCTCTTTGTGAAAATTAATTTCACTAAAGGGGGATAATTTATTAATCACATTAAAGGCTATCTTAATCTCCATGATAAGAAGCTACATTTGAAGACCCTATTCATCATTGAGGATTCACATTCATGGATATATTTAATCTTTACTTTCATGCTTAAAATAGGATTTAATGCAAGATAAAACTTGATTAAAATCCACTTAATAAGGAAGGCAAAATCTACCTTAAAATCCTCAAGATAAGAGGAATTAAGGTACTACATCGTGGTCATATGAAGAACAACTCACATTTTTTTTTATTTTGGTTTCATGAACAATCATTAAAGTAGCATGGTAAAATAAACCAACACGTGCCCCTTGTTTATAGTTACTTGCAATCACTAAGGTGTTCCAAGCATTAAATTGATACATCTTTATTTGAGATTACTAATACACATATGCAAATGCTAAAATAATAGAGACCTTGGAGAAGTTGTTTGTTTAACTTTTATGTAAGAGAGGGTTTTGGGATCCAAACCCTAAGGGAGAGTGTAATTTCATAATTGGGTAAAATTAACACTCAACATTTTGGCGCTAGAAGGAGGGCATGAATTGGTGTTGTTTTATTTATGATTTTAAATGCTATAGAGATTTAAATTTTAGAATATTTCATGCCCTATGATTATTATATTTAAACCTATTTTAACACACAACATTGTAGTGCTAAAAATAGGACATGAATTTCTATGCATTTTTCTAACTCTTTTGGAATGTTCATACAGGAATAATATTTTTTTTTGGTAATTATTTTAATAGATTAATAGTGGGTTTTTATAGAGGATCCCAAAACCTTATGTACAAAATCAGCCTGGCGGGAATGTGCATCATGCCTTGTGGCTGGAGGAATAAAACTGATGACAGAAAACAAAAATTGCTAATTTACCGAAGGCTACAAGTAGGGCCCTTATGCTTGAATATCCTGGAAACAAACCACATTTTACCAAGGAAAACAAAAATACTAACGGATAAATTTGACCATCGAAAGCAAAAATAGCCAAACCAAACGAATGACCATATGAAGCGGGGAGAACATCATGAGAGGATATCCGCATTGGCCAAACTTGCCACCTCAGATGGAAAGCGTGAGCGCCACACAACAGGACACGTGGTCGCAAGCCCTTTGTTGGCCATGTGGTCTGCCACGCGATTTCCTTCCCTAAAAATATGACACGCCTTCCACCTATCACGTTGAGAGAGGAGCATCCTAGCCTCAAGAATGATGTTGTAGACCCTCCAAGATGGGTCTTTAGAGCCTAGCAGATAGTTGACTATATTGAGCGAATCACCTTCGACTATCAAAGGCCGAGGATCCTTAGAGAGGATCTGGATACCTTTCAAAACACTTTTGGCTTCAGCATAGTGATTAGTCTGGGCACCCAAATCTTCACAATAAGCCAACATGAGATTCCCGTTATGGTCTCTAACCACACCACCAAAACCAGCGGGACCAGGATTGCCTTTGGCCGCACCGTCAAAGTTTAATTTAATCCAGCCCATAAGGGGCTTGGTCCAAATAACATCCCCACGCTAAGACTTAGAAACACCATCATGAAAAGGGAAGAGGCCCAAACTTTTGAAGATCGCTGCTTCACCAGGAAGGTGAGGATGGGAACTAGGAACAACTTTAGAATTCTCAATGGCGAAGGATAAGGCTCTCTAAGCGACACAGGGAGGTACTCTAGGGACCTTGCCGAAGACTCTGACATTCCTCTCTAGCCAAATCTGCCAAATGGAGTGGTGGAAAGAGGCCTCAAGAAGGAAGCAGAAGTTTAGGATTCTTGAAAGGATTGGGCCATTGGTGGAAGGCATCTTTGAGGGAGCGGGGATTGCACCAAAGGATTTGAAAGGAAGACAGAAGTGCCGAGGACAGAATGGGAAAAAGGACAGTGCAAAAATAAGTGGTCTGTCATCTCACAATCATCAAAGCACAAGAAGCACCTGTTGGGAATAGAAAAACCCCTCTTGTGGAGGTTGTCGATGGTCAAGGCTTTATTATGAAAGGCAATCCACGCAAAGTAATTAACTTTAGGAATAATACCCTTCCTCCAAATCACTTTCCATCGGTGATCCATGGCAATCTTGCAAGTAAGAAGGTCATAGGTGGTCTTGACAGAGAATAGACCATACTCCATGCCGTGCCAGATGATTCTGTCATCTCTTCTAACAGATGGAATTAAAACAGATCGAAGAATATTAGACAAAAAGGTCATTTCATTGTTAAAGTCGTCCGGGGAGCGGCAAATTCCATCGAGGGGGAAGAGAGCTCCGATCAATGAAGTCCGCAACCTTGAGTTGGGAATTTGGATCCACCTGGGCTTTCAGGCCAGTAAGGTCCGCTCTCAACTTGAGAGCTCCATCAGTAACCCACCTGTCCTTCCAGAAGAGAATGGAGTTGCCATCACCCAAAATCTAGCGAGCACCAGATCTAATTAGAGAGCGGGCTTGAAGCACAGATTTACAAAATGCAGACGCTTCAGGAGGAATCTCGACATCAAAAAGAGAACTCGATCCAAGATACTTCCTCTTAACCAACTTGACCCACTCCGTTGGGTCATTAGTCAAGATCTTCCAAGCGTGCTTAATGATCAAAGCAGTGTTCATGAGTCTTGATATCCTCATTCCCATGCCGCCTTGGTCATTTCCCAAGCAAACCTTATCCCAAGCCACAAGAGGGATTCTGGATTTTTCTTCATTGCCAGACCATAGAAAGGTCCTCTGAATCTTTTCAATCTTGGAGTGGATAGAAACAGGTAGCATGAACACAGACATGAAGTAAGTTGGGATTCCTTGGAGACAAGCTTTGGTAAGGGTGGCTTTCCCAACTTGCGATAGGAATTTGCCTTTCCAAGTGCTCAGATTTTTGTGAAGACATTCCAAGATCATGTCCCACATGCTTCCATTGGCTTGGCCATTGCAAGCCAGAGGCAAACCTAGATAAGACGCGGGAAGGGAATCAATAGTGCATTCCAAAATTTTGGCTATGCAGAGCTGCCTTTGCATAGGAGTGTTAATAAAGTAAATTTTATTTTTGAAGTAATTGACTTTTTATTTGGTAGCCTTTTCATAACGGGAGAGGATTCGCTTGATGGATTTGGCTTGAGTTACGGACGCCCCAGTGGAGATGAGGGTGTCATCCACAAATTGCTAATGAGAGATAGGATCAACTCTAGAGGTGGGCAAAATGTTAGAGATCTTATTCTGGCGAAGAGCCTCTTTCAAAGACCAACTCAGAACCTTAGCCAGAAGGATGAATAGAATAGGAGATAGAGGGTCACCTTGTCTAAGGCCTCTGGCACTTTGGAAATACCCAGTAGGGGATCCGTTGATTAGAACAGAAAAGGAGGAAGTGGATATGCAACTACTGACAAGGTCAATCCAGTGAGGGTGAAAGTTAAACTTGAAGAGGACAGCACAAAGGAACCTCCTGTCAACTCTATCAAAAGATTTATTCATGTCCAAATTGAGGAAAAGAGCAGCATTTTTAGAGCGGTGAGCAGAATGGAGGGTTTCATTGATGGTGATGACACCATCGAGAATGTTTCTGCCTTTCACGGTGCTTCCTTGAGAAGGACCAACCAAGGAGGGAAGAAGGGACCTCAGACGGTCGGCTATGGACTTGGTTAAGATTTTATAAAAAATATTGCATAGGCTAATGGGACGATAATCGGGAGAAACTTTGGGGAAGGGAAGACTTGGGGATGAGAACAAGAAAGGTAGAATTTAGTTTTGGATGGATGGATCCGGAGGCTTGAATCTCCGAATTGCTTCGCACACATCCGAGCCCACAACATCCCACATAACTTGAAAAAAATGGGGGGGAAAATCGTCAGGCCCAGGGGCCTTGTCTGGTTGCATGGAGAACAAAGCTTCTTTAATCTCAGACACAGAAAAAGGCTCCAGAAGCTTAAAGCTTACCTCGGGAGGAACTTTAACTAGGAAGTTATCCAACAAAGATTTCTAAACCTGGAGATCACTGTCGGGAGGAACACCGAGAAGATCCTAGAAGAAGTCAACCGCTTCACTTCGGATTTCCTCAATATCCTTGGTAACGCGTCCATTCTTGCACACCACTTCCCTAATTTTTTTAGCCCCTCTATGCTGCAAAGTTGACGCGTGAAAAAACTTTGTATTGGAGTCTCCATTTCTCAACCAGAGGTCCCTAGATTTCTAGCGCCAGAAATTTTCTTCCCTTGCAAGAATAGAATGATAATCCACCAAGAGCCTCCTTTCCTCCTCCCTGAGGCAATCGGTGTAACCTTCGAGTGCCATTCTCTCCTCGACAAATTTCAGGTTTGTAGAAATGGACCTTTTGGACTCAAAAATGTTGCCAAACACCTCCTTGTTCCATTTTTTCAAATTCCTTTTGATTAAATTGAGTTTTAAGGCCACTCTATTGGAAGAAAAACCTGCTACCTTCTGCTGCCACCAGGCCATAACCAACCCTCTGAAGTCCTTGTGAAAAATCTACATGGACTCAAATCTGAAGGGGGTTTTAAAAATAGGCCCATCAACCGTCTCTAGGACAATAGGATTGTGATCAGACCCAAACCTCAGTAAGGCTGAGAGAGTTGTTGCACCGAGTATGGGAATAGCCTCTTGGGATATGAAGAATCTAAGCTTGACTTGAATAAGATTGCTCCCAATCCTCCTGTTGCTCTAAGTGAAGGATGCCCCCTTGAGGTCAATGTCAAGCAAGTTAGTGGTGGAAAAAAAATCTTGAAAGTCTTCTAGACTGTGGCTAGAGTGGTCCGATCCTCCTTTATTTTTAGATGGGTGAATAGGACAGTTGAAATCTCCCCTAGAACAAGGGAAATTACGAAGTTTCCCTCATCCGGAAAATAGCCTTCCACATTTTTAATCTCTCCAAGTAGAGTTTGTGGCATACACATTGGACAGATCCAAGAAAAGTTAATGGCTTTGGAATGAAAAAAAATTGATAACCCGTTGGAAGTTGAGAGAAGGCCTCAAAAAATTTGGATCCCAAAGAATCATGAGCCCCTCGTTCCCACCGCAGACGGAGAGGAATTTTGCCTTAGCCCAAATGACCTTAGCACGGAGAAGAGATAGCACGGTCTTAGTCTCTTGCAAAATTAGGATGGACGGATTCATCCTCATTCTGAGATCAGCCACCAATATCCGTTTGGCAGCTGCATTAAGCCCTCTCACATTCCATGAGAGGACTTTCATCTCAATAGTTTGATATTCTTCTTACCTCCCTTTCCTTTCTGGAGGGGAGGTTTTGGGACAGACGAGTCACCCATCTGGGAATCATAATCATCCTAAAAAAGTAGTCATTGAGTACCATTTGCAACATCTGTTGCCGTCTCCTTGTCTCGCCTGTCTTTGTTGGGGGGACGGCCTTGCTTCCTTTCGCTACCAAAATCAACACCTTGCATTCATCTCCTTGTATTACGAGGGCTGATATTACCAGACTGCTCACCCTTCTTCATAGTAGGTAATATTCCAGCACATTTTGGGATTCGGGGTGGTTGTGGTCCAAGATTTTGGGTGAATCTTCCTGTGTGGTGATTTGGGGAAGCGACTGGTCCTTCTCCTCCTGTGGTCCAAGGTGAGGGCTTGCACCACACGCTTAGAGACCATTTGGGGGGAGACTGCTTCCATCGGGTGGGAGGATTTGGGATGGTCCCTAGACAGGCCTAGAGATTCATGCCCTTTCATAGTAGGGTGCTTTGTATGACCTTCATCGTGTTCCAAGGGGTTGTTGGAATCCTATTTCTTCATCCCTGGATTTTGAAGAGGACAGTTGGACTGGAGGTGCCCTTGAGAACTACACTGGGGGTAGAAAGTGTCGTTCTCATACACAATGGCTTGCTTGTGAGAATGATATCTCCAACCGGAGAGTGATGGATGATGGAAGGTCACCCAAGTCCCAAAACGTAGAACCGAGCTTGAACAAACCGGTTCAAGCTTTGGTGGGAGGGTCAATGGTAACCAACTCACCAATGGAGCGTGCAATTCCTCCATTACATTTTCATGCCAACGAGAGGGGGAGACTCGGATTCTAACCCATATTGGAGCAATGTTGATATTTTGGGTATCGGGGTTGAAGTCCATACCCCACTTCCTTAGAAAGAGCTTTTTGGCCTAGGAACCAGGGACCACCAAAGATTTTAGTAGTCCTCCTTGTTATTCAGTATAATCACAAAAAAACCCTGGGTTAAGGCCACCAACTCCATGTGACCAGAGGTTCACCATTTACCTGCCGCCCACTTGCAAATGGTCTCCATGTCAAGACGACCACCAATAAACTTACCGATGAGGGTCAATTTTTTGAATTCCACAAAGCTTGAAAGAATTTCTATCGGGATGTCCAACTTGTCCCCGATAGGAAACAACTCCTTGGAGAGCAAACCGCTAAGGGTTTTTGAAGTTGCTACCTAAGCGTACGACTTCTGAGGTCCACCTCTCCATTTGTCTGGTGGATCCTTGTCATGACCTACATCCTCTTCGGTTGGAGAGGACTCCTTAGTGCCCCCAGTCTCTGACTACCCTCCCTCCGCCCTGCTATGCCCCTGGTTCAGTTTACTGGCATTCCCGTGCTCTCCCACAGAATATTTCCCACCCGTCGTCATTTGAAACCCTTCCTCATGCATTTTTTGAAAATTCATACAGGAATAATATGATTTGGTATAATTTTAAAAGTTTTGAATTTCTAAACATTTCAAGTTCATTTGATTAGCATTTTTGGTTTCCTCTAATAATCACACTTAGGAATATAGGAGGATTTTAATTGATTTATTTTAGTGCCATTTAGATGCTAAATTTTTCATGTTACTTGAAAGATTTATTTGGAAAACATTGGTCTTGACTAACAAGGTTTTGGTCTCCATGTGATTTGCTTCATTTGATTCTAACATTCTCTATTTTTAATGATGCATTAATGCAAACATTATACAAATTTGAGAATGTTCTTCAATTTCATGGTTTAAAGGATACATATTTCTTGGTTGATGCTAACATGATGATTCATATGTCATGTATTTGAGAATGGTTAGTCATTTCATGCTTCTTTGTAAGAAATATTTATTTGACTAACAATTTATTTTTGAAGTTATCCTCTGAGTTTCACTAATGGCTACAAATACTTTAAAGTGGTATGGGGTACATGGTAATCCTTTGAACATTAGTGGATATGCTCATGACTTACCCAAGAACATAGAGAAATTTTTACCCAAGTTTAAGCACAATAACACAATTTTGGCAGAGTACATTCAGTCATATGTGGATATCCTAGTTAGATGGAATGTTGAACATGAGTATGTGGCATGTAGGTTGTTTCCTGGGAGCCTAGATGAGGTAGTATATGAATGGTACATCAATTTACCCACTAGATCTATTACATATTAGACCCAATTAGAAACTGCTTTTATCAATCAATTTAGGTTGCCCATTTATCCTATCACGATTTATCAACAATTTGTTTCTTCCAAGAGGGAACCTAATGAACCAGTGAGAATTTTCAGCATGAGCTTTTGAAATCTCTATGCGATATTAATTGCTCCCTATATTATTGAGGAGAGAGGTGCTCTTCAAATATATTTTGGGGAATTGGATCCATTATTTGCCATGTTCATTGGGACAAATCCTTTGGTTACTAATTTTGCCATGACCTACGCAGAATCTATGATTATGGATCAAAAATTGAGGCCACAAGGTTATAGGATGGAGCAATTGCCTATGGTAGGACAACTAGGGGCTTACAATCAAACCTCGATGGTAAATCAAGCATGGGCACAACAAAATTTGATATCAAAAGTTTTTCCCCATAATCAATTTTACCCTACCATACCTACGTATGCTCTCCCATGTGCTTATACGAGTGGTTATATCCATCCAACTACTCCATCATGATTAGAGAATCATGGGGTCACTCATAGATCCATTACAACAAGTGTTCATGATTTGTTTGTTGATATCAATCCAACTAATCATACTACTTCTACCCCTCAATCCAAAAAGCTTGTATCAGAAGGAAAAGAGAAAAAGAAGGTGGTTAAGAATTTAAGTAGAGATGTGGTTCCATCACAAAAATGAGCACATCAATGTATGCATCCAAATCATCCTAGGAAGAAAATTCATAATGCTAATATTAATGGTATTTCATGTTATGCTCCTTCAGGCGATAGAAGAGATTTTGATGTGACTTACATTGAAGTAAATTTCTATTCAGAATGTCTTAAAGAACATGAAGATTTTGGAGAATAAATTCTATGGATGGGTAACAAGTTATTGGATTCAAATGATCACCATATTATTTTGGAAAGAAAAGATCTAGAATCATTACCCACAAATGATGATTTGGATGAACAAACTTATCAGGAAGTGATTTGGTCATGTCTACTCACAAAGGAAGATTGGGGAAACTATATGGAGAAATATGTAAAATGTGATCCCCTTATAGAAGCTCCTAAGATATCAAAAGTGGTTGAAAGTGAATTTGAAGGAAAATTAATAAATGAATTTGAAGACATAACCGAATTTCACCACTTGTTCTCGAAAGATACTTTGAATGATATTGTTGAAAGTGATGGCCAAGAAGATCCACACCTTACAAATTGTGATAAAATTGAATCATGGGTTACAAATTTGGATTATGATAGCTTTACAAATTTTAATTTAATAAATAACCCACTTTTGAAAATAATTGAACCATCCAAGGAAGGTGAAGACAAATTGGATGAGAAACAAGGTGATGAATCGAAAGATGACAAAGAAGTAATTGAGTGTCACAACTTGATTTTGGAATATGACTACTATGATTCTTGGGAGAAATGGGCATAATATGCTCAATATATATTTTCTAATGAATTTTCTATGTCAATTGATATGCAGGATAATACGATTATTTTCTCACATGAGGATAGTACAAATCTTGTACAATCTGAGAAAGTTTTGGAAGAAGGATTCGAATATCATAAAAATTTGGAAAGTGATAAGGATTATAAAACCATGTATAAATAAGGAGAACCATTTGCTTTAAATCCCTTTGAGAGAAAAGAAATTGAAAATCTTGATCCCCTTATTGGTTCTACAATGGCTATGCCATCTCAAAATGAGAAAATTTTAGAACCTGAATGGTTTGGGTTTGATATCACTAATGATCCAATTGAAAATATCATGTTATCTAAAATAACCCAAGTTATTGATCATGGAGATGTGTTAGTTGACCCATCCCTAGATAGACAAGACATATGGTTTGAAAAGGATGGACATGTTTTTAATTGGGTGCCTAATTTTGGTGTCTTTAATAAATAGGTATTCGACTATGATGAAAATCATGAAGAAAAGGTAAATATTAATAAAATTCACAAATATTTGTCAAATGAGAATATGCAAAAGGTAAAATTTCACCCTTTGTGTTCTACCATTCAAAATTCAGGTAATGGTTTACCCAATGGTTTGTTGGAATCAAATGCTAGCAATAATAAAATGTCATTCGTGGTTGATAAAAAATTTGACTTGATTTATCCTCACACCACTAATGATATTGCTTTATTGAATAAAAAGGAAGTTGGTATGCTTGAAATGTTAAATCAAGTTCATAATAAATTAGTAACAGAATCTAGGATAAAAACTTATGATGATCCTCATTTAATAAATGTCCTAGATGTTGGAAAACGACTACATGCATTTGATTGGCCTACAGATTTGAAAAAGGATTTGGCTTTAAAATTTGTAGAAATAGGTTCCTATTTTCAATATATCATATTTAAAAATGAAAGCTTATTTCTACACCATGAATCAAAGTGCCAAATGGACATAATAAAGAATAGACATGAAGAAATTGAATATCAATTATTGTCTAATCAGTTTGATAATTCGAAACTCCACCATAGGATTATAAATGGAACATTACTAAGATGGTGGGGAGAGACAAGTTGAAGTTTCTTGTATGGTTTGGTCTTATATTGGTTTTGTTGTATTCCTACAAAATTTGGCAGGTGTATCATGTTATATGTCTTCTTAAATGTTCTAATCATGTTTGGGATCCAAGGAAGTGATAGGTCAAGCCTTGCACCATCTTGTACCATATTGTACATTTGTATATAAATCTTGGTTTTTCGGTTTTGATTTGTGTGTTTTGTATTCATTCGCTTCCAAGATTTCATTGATTTCTAGAGTTGTAGAGTGTGTTTCAAATATTTTGGTGTTGGATTTTTCTTTAGCATTGACTTTTGGTCTTTGGCCCATTTTGGTTTGTTTTTGAAAAAAAAAGGGTGGCCCGTGTGGATGTTTCTTTGATTAGTAGGTTAGAGAACCTGATTTGAAACTAATGAACCTAAGAAAAGGGGGATGAGTTATTTGGTTATCATGCTCATATGTTGGGGGATCGAAATGGCAGATAGTGGAACAATGAAATATTAGCCAAAGCTCCACATGGAACCCACACAGATTAAATGGTTTTTCTAGAAGTAAGAATGATGAAGTTGTCTCGATTTGCAACCTAGGCAAACATCCAACATGCTCTACTTCTGCTTTTTAACCTAGTGAGACTTGATGCTTTTGCAAGAATGCCATTAGTGTAAGCGATGCAACATATTTCTTCAAATATGTGATCTAGTCTAGGACAACTCCATCGGTGATATAGACGCTTGATTTGCTATGGGGCCCTCGCTAGGCAAAGTTTGATACTTAGAAAGAAAGAAGAAGAAAAAGAGGAAAAAGAAAAAAGAGAAAAAAAAGAGGGAAAAAAAGAGAGAAAAAAAGGGAGAAAAAAAAGAGATAAAAATAATAAAAAAAAGGAAGAGAGAGAATGAGTAGTGAAATCTAGACCCACCTAGGATAGATGAGATTTGCAAAGCATTAAGTGAACACATAGGTGAGTTAGATAAACCTCAATGAGGCTATAGACGCCTGACTAGAAATGGGGCTCTGTCTGTAAAATTCTTCATTTCAAGAGTTGTACTTCATAGCCTAATGTGGAAAGGGAGCATGGAATCTAGAGGACTTCGAGAAATATGGAAATAAATCACTTTTTCACACATCGAGCGAAGGCATATGGATTAGTTGTTTCATGCTGAAGTTGTTTACCCCCATCTTCTTGCGACGTTGCTAAATTACTGTGTCTCGCTAATCTTGTGGTTTTCATTTTAGGTTGGGTTCTTACCGAAATGCTAGGATCATTTCCTAGCAGAGTCACCATTTGTTGTTGCTGCTCCACAACTACCCAAAAATTGGGGACCCACCTTTAAAATTTTGAGTTTTATGGGTTCGTCATCTTGGAGTGGTGATTTTGATGTGCCCCTACCCATAGGTGCATTTTGCATGTTCAAATATCATGGGTTGGGTAACTTTTCCTTGTTTTCTTTCATGAGGTTTTGGGTTGATTTAGTTAGGTCATTGATTTGTCATTTTGTTTCATTCCTAAAGTCAATTGGCTTAATGTTGTGTTAAATCTTAATGTGTCTTCTTAAATAAATCAACCTTCGAAATTAATAAAAACTATATATATATAAATAAAAATAAAAATAAATATATTATTATTATATTTTCATAATAATAATAAAACAAAATATTTTATATATATATATATATATATATATATATATATATATATATAATATTTTATTTAAAATTAATAAATAAATAAATTACTATTATTATATATCTTTTATATATAATAATAATAATAATAAGATATCAGAAAAATAAAAATAATAATAATGTGTATGTTTTATTATATGCATATTATAACTATAAAGTGTCGTAACAATATTGTAAACTAAAATAAAATATTAAAAAAATATAAAAATATAAAAATTAAAAATTGATCTAATGTTAAATTTTCATATTGGCCTCTTAGTTTAATGTTTGCCTTCATTCTTATGGACTTGAGAGTAACGTAAATTCAATGTTGATCTAGTGGATATTTTCATAAAGTGAATATTTCCTATTTTAATACAATGTGTGATATTCACAGGCTATCGAGGGGCAATGGTTGATGGAACAACGAATTGGATGACAAGGTTTCAGGGCCCAAGGATAACGATAAAGGAGGTGATGATCGAGACCACCGACGAGGACTAAGCATGTTTGAGGAAAGGAGTTGGCTTCACCAATTCAGAAGAGGGCAACATGTTCATAGGTCAATGAATACCTCTTGTCGAATGCTTAGAGTGTATCCAAATGTGGAGTTGCGATTGATGTGCACATCGAATAAGTGTAATGCCGAGCGCACAGCTTGGAATTCAGAATGAAGAGAAAACAATGGCTATACAGTGGTATCAGGAATGGTGAAAGTGGCATAGAATTTAATTATGGAAATTTGGAGGAGAACTCAACGAAGAATATCATAGCACCGATGCAATTTTTGAAGAAGATGTAGATCCTGAGTGACCACATAGAGGTACTGAGGTATGATGGTTTTAGGGTGCAGTGTCTAAGGTGGCCACCAAGACTGATTATACAATAAGCTTGCGATGTAAGAGGCTTTGGTGTAACGTATCTGTGATATCATGGACCTGTTAATGATAATAACTTTATCGATGTTTCTTAGGTGGTATTGAAGGTTTGAATACACTTGGGTATTTCAGTTAAACATGGAAGTTTCAAAGTTCAATGTGATAAGGACTACAGACCCCACGTGGCGTAATGAAGTGAGGAAGGTGTTTTCAAAGGAGCGAAGGTAGAGGGACTGTTAACAATACAATGTTGTTGAATTACTCCTATCCATACCCAATGTATACAAGCGACATGATGAATTTACCATAACACATAACTAGGTCACAGAAAATGGATTTACTGCCGATGCGGGATCCAAAATAGAGATACAACCCGATGACCAGATTAGAGCAAATGTGGCTTATCTGGTAGACAGGGCATGTCGAAGAACCCTAGGCAAGGTCATTCCACCATGGATAAACATCGACAGTGACACGTTGATGTCACCTGGAGGAGGTATATAAATAGCAACAATGTTTAAGTAGTAAGGTACGATGGTGTTGTAATCATAGGGAAGAACACTGACTAGGGGATAGCAACGACATCATCGATGAAAATAGGGAATGGATGACGAGGAGACATGGATTTTGATTTAAAATATGGCACTATTGGATCTCTTATGATGCAGTCAAATGTTAAGCATGGAGAAATTAGGTTTCCTTTAAATTTTGGGCATGGAAAATTCTGTGAATCACGATGAAACATACCCAGTGAAACCCGGGTGGATACGACATAACAAAAAGTGTGTTGGATGTCTACGTAGTTATGGCTACCCAATAAAGGATGAATTGTAATGATAGAGCATTTAATTGGGAAATTCCCACCAGTTAGAAAAAGTGTCTATTTTTGTGTAGAATGATGACTTACGGCATATCGACGAAGGTCATCATGGTTTTAAAATAAAGCAAAAACTAAATGAGAAACTGTCGTGTAAGTGGTATGGCTGGAAAATTGGGGTTGAATAGTGGAAAGTGATGACCAACATCAAACACAACTTGATGAGTTGTGAGTAATGAGAGGCGACAAGTGGATATCGAAGGCGGCCTCTCAAATCAGACGTGACTGCATGGGTGCATTTAATAATCTATAGGCAGCCATGGGTAGTATTATTAAACCCACAGTTATTCAATGATTTCGATAGTAGAGACAAAAATAGAGTCATGGGAGTGTTTTATTATGGGTAATAGGGCCTTATGATTAATATTCGTTCTCCCAAATCCAATTAAATGTGCCATTTGGCATTACTTAGTAAGACATTATCAGAATCAAAGGTATCGTGCAAGTAAAACAAGAAGGAATTTTGTTTTTTTAAGAAAAATGAAATAAACGTTTTATGATAGAAAGAAGTTTCGAAAGGAAAGGAAATTAAATAAAACAGAAACCTACATGTAAAAGTAAGTGAAGGTTCTTGTAAATGAAATGAAATAAAAGAAGCCATCGAAACCCAACGCAGAAAACGAACAGTCAATGAAGAAAGCAAGAGTTTTTTTCAAAATATTAAATCTGCCTTTGAAACACAGAAACGGGGTTGGAAACTATTGAAAACAGAATTGTAGACTTGAGGGCAAGGGCCATATTGGACCTGTTTTAGGCTGTTTTCCTTCCATTTGGACTGGTTTTTGGGGGAAAACCAGAAATTCTGATGTTCTAAAATGAAACATTTTTAATGCATAAAATTTCAGAAATTTGCATCTTATGGGCAATAAAGGAGGAAATTTTTTCTGCATGCTATATTTAATCGTTTATATTTCCATTTAAGATTTCATATTTATAGATGAAGTTTATGCATGTTTTATTGATTGCTTCATACGAATTTTTGAAATCTGAAACTTATTTTGTACCCTAGGAGCTAGCACCTAACTTGTTTTGATTGTGCAAAATTGCAGGTCTAATAGGCTAGGTTGCATGCATAGAATACCTCACATCTTTAGTTTTTCTAAAATAGGATGGTATCATACTTATTATATCATACTTTGCATTTTCAGCTTTCATTTTTAGTTTTTAGGTTCTGTTTTATTTTCTAACTTTTATTTTTTAATTTTTTTTTAAACTTTCGGACATTAAAATAAACAGTAAAAAAAAATTCAAAATCCAAAAATAATTGCATGGCTGTGTAGAGAATACTTCATACTTCCATTATGCACTTAGAAGTTTTTACTTTAGAGTCATTTTGTATTTTTTAAAATTATCTAAAGTTGTTGTTTTTATTGCAGATTTTAAAATTTCAAAATTTTCATTTTTTGGGCCAAATTTAGTTTTTTGGCTTTATATCTCATTCATGAGCCTATGATGACATTTCCCTCATGAAAACTTCAATTTCATTGAAGGGTTTATGTTTTATGGCATTCCATAAATTATCATTTTGGGGTCTTAAATTGCCTTCTCTTTATAAAAATTCTGATTTTATGAAAGAAGGGTAATTTTTGCACTACATTCAAGATCATTATTTCAAAGCACTAAATTATTCATCTTTGTGAAAATTTGATTTCATTTAAGAGGGATAATTTGAAGTAACATTTTAAAGTCTCTACTTTAAGGTAATGAATAATCATCTTTTTGTGAAAATTAATTTCACTAAAGGGGGATAATTTATTAATCACATTAAAGGCTATCTTAATCTCCATGATAAGAAGCTACATTTGAAGACCCTATTCATAATTGAGGATTCACATTCATAGATAGATTTAATCTTTACTTTCATGCTTAAAATAGGATTTAACGCAAGATAAAACTTGATTAAAATCCACTTAATAAGGAAAGTAAAATCTACCTTAAAGTCCTCAAGATAAAAGGAATTAATGCACTACATCGTGGTCATATGAGGAACAACTCACATATTTTTTTTTTGGTTTCATGAACAATCATTAAAGTAGCATGGTCAAATAAACCAACATGTTCTCCTTGTTTACAGTTACTTGCAATCACTAAGGTGTTCCAAGCATTAAATTGATACAACTTTATTTAAGATTACTAATACACATGCAAATGTTAAAATAACAGAGACCTTGGAGAAGTTGTTTGTTTAACTTTTATGTAAGAGAGGGTTTTGGGATCCAAACCCTAAGGGAGAGTGTAATTTCATAATTGGGTAAAATTAACACTCAACATTGTTTTGGCGCTAGAAGGAGGGCATGAATTGGTGTTGTTTTATTTATGATTTTAAATGCTATAGAGATTTAAATTTTGGAATATTTCATGCCCTATGATTATTATATTTAGACCTATTTTAACACACAACATTGTAGTGCTAAAAAGAGGACATGAATTTCTATGCATTGTTCTAACTCTTTTGGAATGTTCATACAGGAATAATATTTTTTTTTTGGTAATTATTTTAATAGATTAATAGTGGGTTTTTATAGAGGATCCCAAAACCTTATGTACAAAATCATCCTGGCTGGAATGTACTAGGATAGTTAGATGAACACATTTCATCTCTCAATTGGTGAGATGATGGTAGTACTAGAATATGTCTATCAGATCTTTCATATTCCCATTGAGGGACATATAATCATCTCTACTCCCCTTTTAAAGAAGGAGATAGTACTATAGAGGATATTTGGAGCAAAGGCCAAAATTATGAGTCAATGAATGTATAGTGGCAGAGTACTTATTAGGGCCTGTTATGAGGTGCAGGTGTTTAGTTTGAGCTATGTGGATTTGATGTACACCATCTCAAACATATTACTACATGAATCTTCTAGAGCTAGATTTCCATGAATCTCCTCGATATGGTACAATATTTGATCAAGTGTAACATCCAATAGCCTATCAGCATGGCATAGAGGAGCACCTTGCTTGCTCATCTATACAATGAGTTATATGAGATATAGCACTAAGGTCAACACATATTGGTTTGTTGCCTCCTCCTTCAAATTTTGGGATGAGAGCACATTCATGTAGAATGCCCAATGGGGATGCTAGTACCATGAGTTGATATGAATAATACTAATATTGGATATGCAGCTCAATGGAGATGAGGCTAAGCGAGAGGTCAGGTCAAACCACATGTAGGTAGACTATTTCATTATGTAGGATATCTAGAGGGATTGATGCTATATCATATTACTTGGTGGTCGTACCTAAATTGTACTCATTGGGTAGAGATAGTGGCATATCTAGGATGCATGAGGTGCAAATAATGGCTTATTGGGTCGCATGACACCAAGTAGGAGTACTTCTAATATTCTCACATGACTTGCTAGTTCAGGATCTATAAAGATATTCCAAAGGAGTCTATTATATATCATCTATGAGGGGATGAGACATGACTGGAGTGGACTCGAGTAGATCCACTAGAATATGATGAGTATCTAGTGGTTAAACAATATGGTATTGGTAGACCCATGTACCAGTGTAGAATATGATGCCTAGTGGGTGACTCAGTTATGGCAGGTAGGTGGATCTATGGGTAGGCCTACTGGGGTTGCAACAATAGAGGGTGTGATAGGTGAGGCCTCAAGAGATGATGTAGGTGAGGGAGGGTGATGAGTGTATCATAAAATAGGAGAGTGGAGCCAACTCATAGCGAGGGTATAGGAGCCATAGGAGGAGGGTGAGTATGACGAGGATCCTACAGATGAGGTGGCTTAACTGAGGGTATATGTGTATATCCTATAGGGCTAGTTTGTAGAGTGAGATAATACCCTTAAAATAGTATAGAGTTGGAGGAAAGGGGGTACCAAAAATGGAGGAGATTCTTTGAGGAGAGGGATATCCTTAAGGCTCAGGTAGACACTAGCTAGGAAGAGATAGATAGAGTGACAGTTGAAATTAATAGAGTGATAGTAGAGTGGGACACTTTGTGGAAATATATGGTCACTCAAAAAATAGAGAGTGATGCTCTATATGCATAGGTAGTAGCTAGGATAGCAGAGTGAGATGCTCTATAGGTATAGTTGGTAGCTTTGATCATAGGTCATGGGTAGGTTGCATTAGGTACCCATGATGTAGGGGATACGATATGGTTAGATGCTGAGGTGACTAGACTATGGGTCGTATTTGTCCAGTATGATGCTCAAAATTATTTTGATGGTGCTTATATTTTGTAGTTGGAGAGTCAGGTGGTATTACTTAGCAGTAGTCTACCTAAGCAATCTACCGTAGGAGGATCTTTGAGGAGCTAGCATAGTGAGTCTGGGTAGTCATTAGTGTGGCCTAGTCATTGATCATCAACTAGGCTAGGGAGATCAGTGGCCAATAGCTCCAGGCAACATCACAGGGATGAGTTTGAGGGTAAAGGTGACTCTGGGGGTGCAGGCCCTACATGTTATATTTTTATATAGCAATTTTTCTTTTTGGGTGTAAGATCTAAGGACCTACATGATTGTATCCTACGAGTATTTTTGTACCCTGATGTATTAGATATGATATCTCTCATTTGTGGCCCATTATGTGTTATTTTTTTAATATTTATTTGTTATAGGTTATGGATGCATTGATGGATGTAATTCCTAGATGACATATGTATGAGTGCATAGATGTATGTATGCTTAGATATATGTATGCATATATGCGATATCTGATGTTAGATGGATGATTTAGATTTTTCATTTTTTTTATTTGTGGAAAACATCCCAAAAGGGATGCCACTTTCAGGTAAGACCCAAGGAGGCAGGGGTATCCATTCCAAAAAAAATGCCTAGGACTCGGACCTGGCCTACCACCTTTGACATACTCAAGGAGCAAACAAACACACAAAAAAATTTAAAAATAAGTAAATAACAACAAAAATAAAAAACATGCTCCTTGAGTGTGTCAAAAACAAAAGCACAACCAAACACGCACAATAAAATAAAAGAAACCACAACACAAACCACATAGAAAAACACAAGAACCACATAACAAAACACAAACAAGACAAAAAAAATAGAACACTACAAAGACAACCCAAAAAAAACATGAAAAATAAACACAACCAAAACCTAAAAACTTAAAAAAAATAAAAAATAAATAAAATAAAAAAACAACCAACAACAGACAATAAAAAAAAACAAAAAACATAGAAAACACTCACACATAAAAACACGAAATAACACAAACAAAGAGAAAATCAAGAACAAGAACGAAAAAACACAAGAACAATAACAAAAAACATAAAAAAAAAAACAAAACAACAAAAACACAAGAACAAAAAAAAACAACACAAAGAACACAAAAACAAAACAAAACAAAAGAACCCACCCACCTTAAAAAACTAAACAAAAAAAACAAAAAAGAAAAAAGAAAAAAAATTGAACAAAACAATGACCTATCTAGACCAGAAGACTATTAAGGCAAGAATCAACAGAGGAAACAAAATAAAGAATAGAATGATCTAGGGAACTAAAAAAAAACTGAATGAACCAAAGAGAAGCAAAAAAAAAAACAAGAAGAAACTAGGTACCTTCAGAACTGGAGCCATCCAAAGAAATGATATAAATAAGAGCTTCCCTAATTTGAGAATCCCACCACATAGGAGGGTGGCCATAATAGGTAAGATCACCTTTGTCCAAAGACCAATTAGATAAAGCATCAACACTCTTGTTTTGATATCTGACCACATGATTGTAATCAACTTTCAAAAATCCCATCTGGATTAACTGAATCTTCTCAATAATTATTTTTATTCTCCAATCCACCTTATGATTCTTAGAATGAGGCTTCAAGAGATTAATCATAAGTTGAGATTCAGACTAAACTAACACCTTTTCCCATCCAACCTTAGTAGCCTCTTGAAGGCCTCTGAGGATACCATACCCCTTAGCAAGGTTATTGGAAAGAATACCCAAATTCTCAACAAAAGTAAAAATCGGGGAGCCATCAGAAAGTCTACCAATTCCTCCCACACTGGATTTTCCAGGGTTCCCTCTAGAGGCTCCATCAGTATTGACTTTTCCAAAATTCTTAGGAGGAGGTTTCCAATTTCTAGTCCTATCCATATTACTAATACTCACATTCCCTTTAAGTTGGTTTCCCTTAGAATATTTAATATTCAATATTTGCATCACTTGATCCTATCTTTGGTGGGAGTTTTAGGGGTGATTAAGGAGTTGATGGACTGATTCAACTAATTTGTCTATGGTCTTTTGCCAAATATAGTGAATATCCTTCCTATCTTGATTAAAAATCTGGCTATTCCTTTCATTCCAAATATTCCAAAGAAGAATGGTAGAACCCATCCAAACTAACTGCCTAATAAAATGATCAACACCCTCTTGATTAGACCAATCCCTCCAAAGCTATTCAAAAGTAAAAAAATTGGACCACTGTAAGCCAAGTAAAGTGGCCATTCTCTTCCATAGCTCAGAGGCTAAAGTACACTCAATAAAAATATGGTTGATATTTTCTACATTCTCTTCACACATTTCACATCTAAAAGGGCCATGAAAACCATGCTTTATAAGTTGCTCACCAGTAAGCACCCTACAATGTAATAAAATCCAATTAAATAACCTCACCTTATGCCAAATATTTTGAGCCCACAATCAAGAAAATATGTCAGAAGAATGGTTGGGATTATTATGGCATAAGGTCAAATAACCTTGCGCAACCGAATACTCATCCTTAGTATTGTTGTTCCATCAAAAACAATCTTTTTCATGGGACAAAGAGAGGGATATCATATGAAGGATGCCTTGGATATCTTGTCTTTGCATTTCTAGGATTTGAATAGGCCAGTACTCAATAGGGATCCAATATCTACCAACCTTTGAATTACCAGTACGGTACCGACAGTAATTAGCCACCTTTATCCAATTAGCTTAGTGAAGCTGATTTTTTCATTTGATTATGAACTTAATTCATGTTATTGATATGATAAATCTAATGCATGTGATATGCATTAATTTTACATGGATTTTATAATGTAGATTATGAATGTATGTTTTAATTTCTTAGAACATAAAAAATGACTCTAACTGTGTTTAGAAAACTAATTGCAGATACCATAGAATGTATAGAAATCATGAGTTAAAATATTAATCTTGTCATAAAAGTTATACATTTGTATGTGAATGAAATATGTGAGATGTAGGGGTTTTCCACATAAGCTTTTGTAAACTAAAAGGTGTGCATAAAATAGTTAGTGGCCATATAAATATCATTGCTGATATTTTTCTGGTATCTATCCTATCTTATGAGGACCCTTTAATAAGTAAAATATCATAAGTAAAACTATGAATGATGATGAGATAATTAGGTGCTATGGGGGAATTTTTAGGTTTTTAGTGAGACTCAAACACCCTAGTTGATTGATCAAACATTGTATCCTAACTACACAAGACTTCTTAAAGATATAAGTCAGTTAAGAAGACCAAGATATTCTATATCTTTGTGTGTACAAAGTGAATGTATTAGATGATACATTAGATTACCTCACTGCCAAGTGAGTTTCATGCAACCCATTATTGTAATTAAGATCACCTTATGGTCATCCTAATCATATGTTTGACCTTACTTAGACTATAATATTAGGTAATACAAGCCACCAAAAGATAGTTCACCCATAATATATCATTGGTCTATACAAAATAATGTCATTAATGTGATAGAAATATCACCATGCGTGAGGCTACTCTATTTCTAGACGGGTTTAATTCAACCCATTATTGTAATGGAGATTACCCCATGGCTTGTGAATAACTGAGTATTCTAGGGATTAAAGCTCTTTACTCCCTTGTTTTATTTTGCTTGATTGGGAAACTTGCTCATTTATAGTTGTGAAAACCACTTTTTTTTAGAGCAAGAGGTTTTCTTGGTGTTGAAAACCATTATTTCTTTTGTTTTATTTAGGAAATTTTCTTATTTTGTGGAAGAGCAAATGGGATTTCTTAGGTAGGTGGAAGCTTGTCCTTTTGTCAATTCTTAGCATCCTGGACCATGCGCATAATAGGTGAGCAAGGGAAACCTTTTGCTTAAGGTGACAAGGATTATTTTGTAGTGTCATATTTCCTTATTCAAAATTGGATATTAATGTGTAAATTTGTGTTGGGACTTTGAGATATGCAAGGTACTATCAAAGTAAGACCTTACCTCTTAAATCCAAGATCACTTTTGAAAAAATCTAAAAATATAACTAGGGATGGTTGAATGATCGAAAACCCTAGTAAACACCCGATAGAAACTTATTGGTTGTGTTGAAAAACATAGTTACTCACAAATGGGAATGTAGATGATAATAATATGTGGGATGTAAGGGTTTTTTCTACAAACTTTGGTAAACTAAAATTTGTGCATAAAATAGCCAATGGCCATATAAATATCATTTTTGATATTTACCCGGTATCTAACCTATGTTACAAGGACCTCTTAATAAGCAAAAGTTCATAAGAAAAATTATGAATGTTGATGATGAATAAGGTTGATTTGAGATTCATGACTGGCATACAAACATGGTGTCATTCAGAAGAATGTAAACACGACTTGTCCTAATGTGAGTGTAATTTATGAAGATGCCTAATGCAACTAATTAATGAATGCAATGAAATGCATAATTATGTAATGTAAATGTTTTTATGTTTTTGATGTTTTGTATTGTTTTTATTTGTTTGGTATTTTGATATTTTTTGTTGTTTTTATTAATTTTTATTTTTCTATTATTTTAAAGGGAAGGTGTGATACCTTTAGCACCCTCAGAGTGTGTTGTGATTGATGAATGTAGAGAAGGTGTGATACTTTCAGAATGCCCTACTTTCTTAACTGATTGTGATGTGGATGGTGGGGAAGGAATGACACCTTGAGCACCCCTAGTATGAATTATGCTAGATGTGATATGATTGGCTTGGCTTGTAGGTATGATAGAAACCAACCCCCCTATTATGGCATGAATTTTGTGCAAAACCAGTGTCCCAATGACACAATATGAGTGAACCATCTATGCGGAGCTCATTCCATTCTATCATGTTTTCTATGAGACTCTTGAAAGAGTAACAAATATCATGCCCATTCAGATGATGATAAGTGTAGCACCCTAAAATTGGTGCATAGTTAAACCATCAGTAAAAAGATTAAAAATTTGAATTTTAACCCCGAAACTGCCCGTTAACCGCTCACCTCATTTTTCGTGCCATTTTTAGAATTTGTTTTGACCGTTGGACGATATCGTCGCTGATCTGACGATATCGTCCCAAATCGGATGAATTCGTCTGGAACAGAACGTCCAGACGATTTCGTCCCAAAACCAAATTTTCATAATTAGCTTCTATTTCAACAACCTCTCCAACTCGGGCAGAAGCGTGTCTACGCGGTTGGAGATTCCTACGTTGGAGATCTCCCAGATTGGGATGATCCCCAACCTCCTAACCTTCCCCTAATCCTATATAAACTTGGGATTTTCCCAGTTTATCCCCTCTGGCTCCTGTGATCATTTCCCTGCAACTCTAGTTTTTGTTGTATTAGAACATCCTCGCCCCCATCATTTGCATTTGTATTTTCAGGTTTTATTGCAGGATTTTACTGTGTTTCAGTCGGAGGAAGCTCGGATCGTCGTAGGTGATCCAACACGATTTCGGACGATCCTGTCGAGATCGATGATGATCTCGTACGATTGCAGATGATTTTGACTGCAGTTCAGATTGGGGGCAACCAGAGCCCCGAGTTTGCATTTTCTACCTTTCTTTCTTATTTAATTGTGCATTAGATCGATTTATTTCTGTTCTGCATCCTGGAGTTCACCTCATTTAGCATATTTGCATGGTAAAATTTAAAATAAGTTATTAAAATAGTGCATCCCATTTGATTTGCTAATCTGGATTTATTATTTAAGCATCTATACTATTATTTCTATCATTTTGCATCATTCTTGCAATTGCATTTTTGGTTTTTGGTGTCTGTTTCTATGATTGCAGGTTTCTAACGAATTCATCAGGTTTTCGATGATCTTGTCTGATCTCAGATGATCGCCTATGATTTGGGATGATTCTATGCAATTACAGACGATCCTATCATATCTGGGATGATCTGGACTCCTACAAGCTTTAGAATCTTCATCAAACATCAGGAATCAGGTGTATTCCTCTCCATTTCACATAGTCTCTATATTTAGGATTCATTCATGTTTTTTGTCTTCATATAAACCCAAAATTTCATATAGAATAGCTTAGATTCATTTTGGCCAACCTAGGAATATGAATGATTGAATATAAAATGAACACATCAAACCCATTCTCAACCTAGGCGTGGAAACTGCCACTTAAAGTTTCTTGGTGAACCCCACCATCCATCAAAAATTCACCCTTATACCCCTCCCCCGAGAGGCGCGACCTTCAAAGGGCCTCTCCGTTCGAGGTATTGTCCCATCCTTCTCGCATCCCCCTTTCGGGCATGGATCCTTTAGCCTGAAGGTAAGGGTGCAAAAAATTTGGGCGATACATTTTTGGTGAACCCGACGTGAAACTAAAACACCTTTTGAAAACAATCAAAAAAAAAAACACATTATTAAGAACATCTAGAATCATTAGAAAACTGTTAAATTTGCATATCATATTTAGATGGTAGATTATAATAGAAGACGAGTTGTCACCATAAATGTTGAAAATCAATTAACGGCCATAGAGATTACTTCTGTGCTTAGAATACCTCAAACAAATAGAGTCCAACCTTTGTGGGATGAACTTGATAGGAGATTGGGTATTATTGAATCTAGATCTGTAGAACTTAGGCAAATTAAGAGGTTTGTCCTAGATAGAATCCTGGATCCCGATCAGGTGACTTTGTACCATGAACTTCAGAGAGCTTGCCATAGGTGGTTAGCAGATAAAAGAGCACTTGTGTCTTCAGAATTGTACACCTTTGAGGAATACCTTGAGAACGCAGTTGTAGTACATAAGTTTCTATCTCGTATAGAGGATCAAGAAGTCGTTCTTACGGATAGAAAAATATGGAATAGAGTTCCTAGAGCTGTGTTGTATCGAGAGTATTGCCATGAACTTTATTTTTATAAGTCAGAGTCTGAAGTAGATCATATTACCATAGCACACTTTGTCAAGTTCTTGAAAAACCACTTCCAATTTGAAGAGGAGCATTTCATGACTCCTGATGAACTTGATCCTATCAACGATATCCATAAACTATTTATAGAAAACTAAGTCATTATTTTTACTATTTCTTGCAACTAGCATACTATTTGTTATTTTTATACTTATGAAATAATAATACAAAACAAAAAAACAAAAATGAAAAAAAAAACAAAACATTTCCTTTTTAAGTATTATAGTAGGTATATAGTTAAAATATATACCTCTCAACCCTACCGCAAAAATATATATATATATATATATATATATATATATATATATATATATATATATATATATATATATAAGTATATATATTTGCTAAAACCTAAGTGTAGCACAATGCCTAGACTTAGGAATGGAAAACAAACCGAAGAAGATGAAGATTGGTTAGGAAGACCATTAATTGACCAAAATGTCCCTCCCGAGGACCAAGTTCAGGAAGAAGAAATCCTAGACCAAGCAAGAAGAAGAGCTTGTTGTAGCAAATGAACAAGAAGAAACTAATAGAGAGGAAGGATCCTCATCCCCTAAAATGTCTCCGGGAGGAGCTATCACTTTTGAAAACATGGAACAATTTTGGAAGTTCATTAACACAAATATCGGTGTTTTTAATAGAGCAGTCCATATGGACAAGGATCGAATTAGTGACACTCAAGCAACTCTAGAAGACGTATTTCACACACGCACTAATCCCTTGTCCTTTATTGAACAAGAGAGTGATCAAGCTGGACCATCCAATTTGGATATAGTAGCTACGATCCGGAACATGCAACAACAACAGGTTACCCAACCACCTAAAGTGCCTGTTAACAAGCCTAGGGTCATTCCCGCACAAAAGAAACCATCATTTACTGCTCTATTTCACCAAACTATTGAGCAACATACCTCAAATCAACAAAATCCCAAAACAAAACCAAACACCAATTACCAACAATCTGGGATACAACATAATACTATTACAAATCCCCTTCATAATACTCTTCCTACCAACACTTTGCATAATAGCAATATAGCATCTAATCCTTATGTCACACCATCATACACTCATAAATCCCATACCTATGTCCCACCGAACCAATATGGTGGACAAACTAGTAATCTTGAAACCATGGTGAAACAGTTAGTTTCCCGCATGGACCAGATAGATCCCTACCGTCCCTCGTACAATTATCGAGAGATGTGTAGTCAACCTTTAGATCCTATAGTTGTAGCACAACCGTATCCTAAACATTTTCCTATGCCTATCCTGCCCATATATAAAGGAACGGAAGATCCCATAGAGCATCTTCGTATGTTTAGGATAGCATGTCATGATATATCACATGATGACTTGTTATTACTAAAAATGTTCCCGAAGAGCTTGGGAGGAATGGCATTAGAGTGGTATTATCAATTACCCACTAATTCTTTGAGGAATTTTGAAGAAACTGCCGAGTCTTTTGTTCATCAATTTAGTGCCTATATCGAAAGACATGTGACCATTAAAGATTTGTATAACTTAAAACAAGACAAAGATGAATGCTTTGCTGATTTCCTAGCTAGGTGGAGACAATTGATAGGAAAATTGCACTTTGTGTTACCTTATAGGGAGATGTTGGACATCTTTATTAATAATTTGCAAGAGCAACTATCTTATGAATTATCAATTGCTACCTTGACCACCTTCGATCAGGCTATAGACTTAGCCCGAAGAGTGGAAGATGCTCTCATTAGGAGAGGTCAGCTTAAAAAGAAAGACGATGAGAAAACATCCAGAAATCAATATAAGAATAAACAAGTTGTGGGTGATGGAGTCACCGATAGCAAAAATATTGCTAATGTTAATGCTGCAAAGACAACAGAGAAGTTTGTACTGAAACCTCCTGATAGACCTCCTCGAGAATTTACTAGGTTAAATCAACCTTTATCAACTATTCTATCGCAATTATTAGAACGAGGCTTGATTCAATTACCAAATATCCGGGAACCTGATCCAACTATACCCGGATACAGAGCAGATTTACATTGTGACTTCCATAGAGGACCTGGACACACTACCAACTCTTGTAAAATATTAAAACATAAAATACAGGACTTGATTGATAACAATGAGATGGAGGTACAAGCCTTTCAACCTAAGCAAAATCCTCCTAATAACGCTCAACAGAACACCACACAAAACCAGAATCAGAATGCCAATCAGTCATTAGACATCTTTCAACATCCCTTACCAAAACATGGTAAGGAGGTGGCTAATCAAATTGAACATCATAATGTTCCTCCTCCTGCCCGATATGTAGGAACTATTAGTGGGCATTTACCTGTTCATGATCCAAAAATATTTGACACAACTTTATCCATGGTTACAACCAGGCCTCTATATAATATTCAGATACCTGATCTTAGTGATACAGAATATGAGACTGAGAGTGATATGGAAATCACATCAAATCAATCGAATAGTTCTGAAGATGAATCAGATACTATTCACCCTATCACAAGTCATATGGTTCCAGAAGAACCATTTCCAAGAAGAATCACTACTAGACCATCGTCTCACCAATTACTTTCTAATGAGTTAGCTATAAACGCTAGACCAAGACCCATTCATCATCCGCAGAATAATATTGTGGGTACCATCGGAGTTGTTACTAGACAAACAGGCTCAAAATTCTCAACAAGATCAAATGCAGAATGGTGGATCAACTCCATTTGTTTTGAAGGTTCCTAATAAAGGGAATCATGCACCTAATGTTCAACCTAAACCTCCTTATAATATTAATGAACAATTATCAAATATTACAGCTAGAATTTCCCTTTTGGACCTCTTAAGATCTTCTCCTACACATAGAGATGAATTAATGCTCACATTAAGCCAGATGATGGTACCACAAGACATTCAACCCGAAGCCATGGCCAATACTATAATAACTCGTGAAGTTGATTGTATTGACTTCTGGGATAGAGACATACCTCAACATAGTTTACATAAAGATAACCCCTTGTATATTACTGCTTTAATTGGAGATGTAGCAGTCAAACGAGTTTTGATTGATAATGGTTCATCTTTAAATATTTGCACTTTTGACTTCTACCAAAGATTTGGGTTTAGAAGTGAGGAAATGAAAAGAACTGATATGATCATAAAAGCTTTCAATGACGAAACACAAGAAACATGTGGAGTTATTACCATTCCATTGCAGGTTGGTCCAAGAACCTTGGATACGACTGTGTTTATTGTACATTGCCCTGCATCGTACAATATACTCTTGGGTCACCCTTGGATCAACGCAATGCGAGTTGTTCCCTCAACCTTACATCAATGTGTTAAATTCAAATTTAAGAATCAGTTGGTTACCATTCATGGTGATCCAAGACCCTTTGATATGTGTGCATTGGCAGAACCTATTGGAGTTCAATTTTGCCCTGCTTTGTCATCCACACATCCTAATTCTCATTACCCATCTAAACGTGTGAAACTTGCACCCACAAAGTCATCTACTTCTTCTCCATCAGATGCACCTTCACATATAGCTCAACCATCTTCTAAACAAACCGCATTAGGACCTAAGAAAGATCCTAATCCCACAACCAATGTCTCTTGTTCTACTCCTATAACTTCTATACCTATAAAAGACCCATCTATTGACACCTCTACACCGTCTATATCTACCAAATGCATATTCTCCGCATCAAAAGACGTAGGAAATATTCCTTCTACCTCTTATGCTCTTACTGACGAGCTCTTACCCGATCTATCTAAAATTCTTATATCAGAAGAAACGAATGTTTCTATGCAAGATTCCCTTATTTTAAATAATTTGCCACCATCTCCTCGTACCTTGGGCCTCCCACAGCCTATGGGAAGTATTTACCAAGTCGGGAGTTGTGCCTTTATTTATAAGGGATATGACTGGGGTAGAATACCCAGAAACATCAGAACTCATTATGATGGATATGCTCGATGTTATTTTACTAATGAGTATACTAAAGCCAAACCTATAATGCTTAAATTGGGATATAAAGGGAAAGGTTTGGGACCTTTCCAGAATGGTATGAAAGAACCTTTTGAGGTAGAGCCATGGCCCGCCCGATGTGGTGTGGGCCTATTTTCTAGTAAGGGTCAGCCATTTGAGGATGATGACCATCTTATATGTTACCAAGATTATTTAGATGAACGCGATGCTTCGCTTTTAACGAATAAGCCATTCACATGTAATATGCTATCTATAGCTTATCCTGAGATGATCGCTGAATCCGACGATGAGTTGGAGGGAGATATCTTCCATGATGTCTCCATTGAGGAATTATTACATAACGGATTTTATTTTGATGGCTCTATACCTAGTATAGCCCAGCTTGAGGCCACGACTCCTCAAGATGAATTATCCAAGTTAACCTTGGAAGAATTACAAGAATTGGGCGTTTCACCCGCCCCACCTAATTTTGAGAGAGATCTACACATGGAAGTAGAAAATGTCATAAAAATTAACATTGGAACCGAGGATAACCCTCACATAATCAACATCGGATCAGAATTGAGTCAAGAAAAATAGGATAAATACATTGCATTTCTTAAAGAATATGAAGATGTCTTTGCTTGGACATATGAAGATATGCCAGGTTTAGACCCTTCTGTAGTTATGCATCACCTAGTAGTGCACCCGGATGCTAAACCTGTTAAACAAAAACTTAGAAAAATGCATCCTAAAGTGGCCTTACTAGTCAAAGGGGAGTTAGAAAAACTCCTGAATGTTATTTTTATACAAGCCATTGATTATGTTGAATGGATCTCGAATGTAGTTCCAAGTAACTAAGAAAGAAGCTACTAAGGTTAGGGTTTGTACAGACTTTAGAGATATTAATGTTGCATGCCCTAAAGATGATTTTCCCCTTCCCAATATGGATCAGATCATTGATTTTACTGTTGGGAGTGGAATGATATCCTTAATGGATGGATTTTTTGGTTATAATCAGATCAGGATAGCTCCCGAAGATCAGGCTAAAACAACCTTTATTACCCCTTGGGGGACCTTTTGTTGGAAAGTGATGCCATTCGGTTTAAAGAATGCAGGTGCAACCTATCAACGAGCCATGACTTATATCTTTCATGATATGATGCATGATATACTACACGATTATGTAGACGACATTATAGCTCGTTCTACCGAAGAAGATGACCATTTAGATGACTTGAGAAAAGTATTTGATCGGTTAAGGGAATATCTTATCCGATTGAATCCAGCCAAATGTATATTCGGAGTTAAGTCAGGTAAATTATTGGGGGTTATAGTTTCTTTACGTGGCATCAAAATTGACCCTCTCAAGATTGCGGCTATCACTGATATGCCCGCACCTACGAATATATCAGAATTACGGAGTCTACAAGGTAAGCTTCAAGCCATCCGTCGCTTCATCGATAAGCTGGCGGATAAAACCGGACCCTTTCTTAAGCTTCTTAAGAAGGATGTCTCTTTCCATTGGGACAATGAATGTCAGGAAGCATTTGAACTCCTCAAACAATATCTTCTTAACCCACCTGTACTTTCACCACCTAAACCTGATCGCCCATTTATCTTGTATATTTTTGCTTCAGATTTTGCTTTAGGAGCTATGTTAGCTCAACTTGATGATGAGAAGAGAGAGCGTGCTAATTATTACATTAGCAGAACATTAATTAGTTATGAAACCCGCTACACAACATTAGAGAAGTTATGTTTAGCAGTCATATTTTCTACACAGAAACTACGCCATTATATGCTCAGTCAAAAAACATACGTTATTGCTAAATCCGATCCCTTGCGGTATCTCATGAGTCGACCTTATTTATCTGGTCGCACAACAAAGTGGGTTCTTGCCCTAAGCGAGTTTGAACTCATGTTTATAGGACAAAAGTCTGTTAAGGGTCAAATCATAGCAGATCAATTAGTCGCTGCACCCTTAGAGTCCACCCATCCCCTCGTCATTGAGTTTCCTGACGAATGCCTTAAACTAGAGGCAGATCATTCAGAGCAATGGTCCTTATACTTTGATGGAGCCCGATGCATGAGTGGGGCTGGTGCAGGTATTATTTTGATATCTCCATAGAAACATCTCATACCTCTATCCTTTAAATTAATGTTTGCCTGTACTAATAACACTGCTGAATATGAGGCTCTCATCCTTGGATTACGAGCAGCCATGGCACTAAAAATTAAAAATCTATTAGTTTTCGGTGATTCTCAACTTGTTATAAATCAAATTAATGATGTTTATCAGACCAGGAGATGATAAATTGTGCCCATATAAAGCATATGTATTACAATTAATATCTTTATTTGATCAAGTTACCTTGGAAGCTATTCCTAGAACTAGCAATCGTGCGGCTGATGCTATGGCCACAACTGCATCTCTTTTACCCTTGGAGTTAGATGACGAATATGCTACCATCATTATTCATCGACTCCAGGAACCCGCTTCAATTAAAACATGCTTGGAACCTCTGGACGTGTTTCTAATCAATGAAACTACTCCCAAACTTTGGTACATTGATATCCTCAATTTTCTTCACAATGGAACCTTCCCTGAAGGTTTTAATAGAAACCAGCATCGGTTATTACGTAGACGAGCAAGTCGCTTCATCATAATTGGCAATACCTTATATAGGAGATCTTTTGAAGGTATCCTACTGAGATGTTTGAATCTAGAAGAGTCTAGATCAGCTTTGAGTGAAGCCCACGATGGATCTTGTGGGGGACACTTTAGTGGTAGCGCCATTGCTAAGAAGCTCCTTAGGATAGGATATTTTTGGCCTACCATGGAGAATGATGCACATGATTACGTGCGCCATTGCGACAAGTGCCAGAAACATGCTGACCTTGTCCATGCGCCTGCACAAGAACTGCAGGCTATTTCATCTCCTTGGCCCTTTTCAAAATGGGGCTTAGACATTATTGGAAAAATCAATCCTGTGTCATCTGATGGACACAAATTCATCATAACCACCACCGAGTATTTTATGAAGTGGGTTGAAGCTATGCCCTTAGCTTCTTGCACTGGAACCCAAGTTTCCAAATTTATTTTTAATCAAATTATTTGTAGGTTCGAAATTCCTGCAAATCTCATCTCGGATAATGGAACTTGTTTCAAAAATAAATATGTAAAGAAACTATGTCAAAAATATAAAATTCAACATCGTTGGTCCACTCCCTATTATCCTCAGGGTAATGGCCAAGTAGAAGCATCTAATAAAACATTAATTAAAATCCTCAAAATACCGGTCAATAAATCTGGCCGAGATTGGCACATTCAATTATATCCTGCTTTGTGGGCTTATCGAACTAGCGTTCGTACTCCCACGGGCACTTCACCTTTTGTTTTGGTTTATGGCGTTGAAGCTGTTTTTCCCTTTGAATTAGAAGTTCCTTCTTTGGCTCTGCTACTTCAAGATACTCGAAGTAGGAGATGAATATCATGTTGGAAGATTTAGTCAGCTGGAACTCCTAGATGAGAAGCGCATCAATGCTTTGGAGCATCTTCGAGCCTACCATAACAAGCTCAAACGAGCATATCTTAAGAAAGTTCATCACCGATCCTTTGAGATCGGCGACCTCGTCTTAAAAGAAAATAAAAAAAATACTAATGCAACTAAAGACCTTAAAGGTAAATTTGAACCTAACTGGCTTGGGCCATATATCATCACTGCTAAATTTGGATCGGGAGCATACAGATTAGCTACCTTAGATGGTAAAGATCTTAAAGAACCTATGAACATTATGCATCTTAAGCGCTATTATGCATAATTCTGGTAATTTCGTCATTGTATATATTGTACATCTTGTCTCATTTTAGTAAATTCATATAAAAATTTCAAAAAAATAGTAATATTATGTATTCTCTCAATTCATAAATCAAAATCAAAATATAAAAACATCAAAATCATCAAAATCTTCAAAAACATCTTTTATTTTTGCACCTGTCAATTCTTGAAGTATTGCAATTATATTTTCAGTTGTTTTGGATAAATTAGCATTTATTTGGAATCCCTCACTTTCACACTCACATGAATAAATATCTTGATCTTATTTGGTATGATTATTAATCTCTCTTATATCAAAGTCCACAGTTGAATTAAATAAAGTTTTGAGCATAGAGAACTGATCTTGTTATTTACTTGAACCAAGTATACCTTTTCACATTAAAATGATTTCATTGCAAATTCAAAATGATGCTACACAGTAGAAGTGGTCTCTTGAGCAAAAATTTTCCCCTGCTATCCTATCATGCACATGGTCTAGAATCTTTGAGAATTGACAAAAGGACAAGCTCACCCCTGCCCAGAATAAAAATCCCTTGCTCTACAGCCAATCCGAGCAAGTATCCCTAGTATAGCAAGAAAAAGAAAAAGAAAAACAAGAAAAATCATGAGAAAAAGAGAAAATTATTCAGAAGCATTATCATTTTGTACCATCTCAGCAATATTTCCAGCATTATCTCAGTGTCAAGCAAAAATACAAAAAAAAAAAGAGCAAAAGAAAAGAAAAAGCAAAAAGCAATAAATCCTTTCCCCTACCCTTTGAAAAGAAAAGAAGGGTGAATGAGCTTGAATCCCTGGAATTCTCAATTATTCGAAAACTGTGAGGTAAGCCCCATAACAGGTGGTTTGTGCCCAACCCGCTTGGCCTTGGGTAACTCCTAGCATGGTGATATGTCTGTTACATTAGCGACCTTCTTTTGTACAGACCTATGTCTGCTTATGGATCAGCTAGCTCTTGATGACCTGACTTACATAGTAGTTTGGTACGGTCATATGCATATAAATCATGGTTAACGAACACTCATTTGGTTAATTCAAATTACTTGTATCAAATTATCTTGCTCAAAATCGGTAAGTGAACAATACAATTGCACACACATTTGTATTTGAGAGATTTTGTATCATTATGATAGATCAAGATCGGCAATGAACTCACATATGCACACGGGGTTCCTTATAAATCTAAATTTTGTCTTTGAGATAATTTAAAATATTTATGCAAATCTTCTGGAATAATTTGATTTTCTTACTTGAGAATAACTGCTTAGCGTAAAAACAATTACATACATTTTTTTCAAAATCCAAAATTTCTTTCAAAACATGTTCAAAAATCTAGCAATAAAGTCACATTTATATATTTTCGACTTTCGCAATGATGGTATAGTTCCTAAACCTAAATTGGAATTTTATGCTTAGTGCAAGTCCTCATCTTATATTTTCTGTTTATCTCAAACTCAAAACTCAACTATGCAATAAAACTATTATATCAATTTCTTCTTTGGATTTCGTGATGATGGTATAAGTCTATACCTAAATATTCTATGCCTAGCGCAAACCATCGTTTTAATTTTATTTCCCATTTTTATCCATAAAAGCATATGGCTTAAATCATTATGTTACACAATTGTGCTTTAAAAAGAACGAAAACTTTCCTATTTCATTTCATTATGTCAACATTCAGTTTTTTTTGCGACGATGGTATAATTCCTAGGCAATTGTTCAAATTTCTATCACACTTAGGAATTTTATGCCTAGAAAAAATCATATTTTTAATATCTCATGCATAATATTTTCATGGAAATCTGAAAACAAATCATCACCATCATCAATTTTCATCATCACAACACAAAAGTCTTAAGAAAGTCTCTTAAGCACCCTTTTACTTTTAGCGATATTTCTCTACCGGGATTAGCTTAATGACCTAGCGAGCGGTGACTCCATGAAATGGTCATGTAACAACGACAATGTCCTTTGAAATTATTGTTAGAAGTCCCTTTATTTTTTCATCAAATCACACCACAACAACCAATTTGTTTACATCAGATTATTTCATTTAAATTTTATGGCATGACATAAAATTATAATATTTTCAATGACATAATTACATGAATAATCAATCAACAATTAAAATATTAAAGCATCATAAAACATATGCACAAGTCATATCACAAAAAAAATATATAATATATATATATATATATATATATATCAAAAAAGTATGTACATCATATATCAAAACGGATTGGTATGCCACAATCTATACCCTGGCATACTCAATCCTCTCAAACATATATGGTCTATGTACAAAAAGCAGCTAGTCTCGAGAAGCCCTCGAGCTCTCAGCCTCATCTCCTCTCCCACCCTGACGTGGAGGAGGTGGTCCCATCGAGGTCCATGCTGTATCATGGGTCCTCGACGTCGATCGTGAGGATGTCCTCGATGACCCCATCCTGATCGGCTCCGCAATGTCGGTTGGCAGCTGTATCCTCTGGCCCTCTGGAACCAGCTGGAAGTATACTCCTTGATAGAACGTGGTCTGAGCAATAGCCCACGCCAGCTCCCGCATGCTCACCCCTCCGCTCCGAGCCCTGAGTCATGTAGCCTCATCCTACAGCGTCTGCACCTGAGCTCATAGGTGGGCATTCTCTACTCGAAGAGCCACCATCTCACTGCTCTCCCCCACCTCGATACCCTTGCCCTTATCGAGTGATGGTGGCCTATCCCTCTACTGAGAAGGGAGTCCCTCCTCCCTCCTCTCTGGTTGCTACGGTCTCTTCGAGCCTGTGGCACTCTCTAACATCTCTCCTAAGGAGGCCATCACTGATCCCTCCCTCCATGACTCCTCACTGCATCGATGGTAGCCTGGCACCGCCTCCCCATCCATTGCACAACAGCGTGCATCGGACCCTATGCCCTCGTCATCCGAGGAGGGTGGATGCCTGCATACCAGGCATCATATCCGTCTGCTACCCTAACGTCATCCCCATCCACTAGCTAAATGGGGGCATCATCAGCATCCTGACTCTAGAATCGCTGCATGTCTAGAGCCCCGCTCAATGTGGTACTATCCTAGATAGTCTAGGAGTACTCGTAATCCCTAAGAGAAGGGATCCCCTATTGTAGACCGAACTACCTCAAAACTCGGTCGTAGCGATGGAGCTCTACCTCTCCCCACTCCATCCTCAACCAGAAGACTCGCCTGATGCGAGCCAACTCCTGTCCATCCTCTCCCCACCCTGGATGCTCTCTCCATGGCCTCTAGGTGATCTGATCTAGGATGAGGTCATCTAGCAACCTTCGGGACATCGACAGATCTATCCGCCACTATGACCCTCTCTAGAGCCACCAATAGAAAACCTGGGGTCTCTCCCGATCAACTCCTATCAGTGGAAGCCCTATCGGCCTCCGCACCGCAATGTGCTCCCAACACCAAACCTGTAGCAATGATGTCAGCACCAGACATCGACCTCCCTTGTATACGACCCCGTAAAGGATCCTATACAAGTGGCATAGTACAAAACTACCCCAAGCAAACCTATAACCGTGGTCTCTCATGTCGCAGACCACATCTGAAAGGAGCCACGGTAACCTGCATCCACTCTGGTGGCATAGAAGTAGGCCACCTACCACCCCTACCAAAACCTGAGTCAACCGAGATGCCCCAGGCATCTGCCGCAAAGACTCGATGTTCACTCTGCCCTTCTCCAGGGTGAAGCTCGGGTCCGCACACAGTCTCATCATAGCATGGCCCTGATTGGCCGAAGGAGTCATGAATCGCCCATGTATGGGGATCCTCAAGATCCTCCATACATCCTCTAGAGTGGGAGCCATCTCCCCTATCGATAGCCGAAGCAGGACGACCCCGGATACCATCTCTCTGCTAGGGCTGTCAGTAGCCCCATGTCTATAGGAATCTGTGGCATTTCTGCCACATGCTACAGTCCAACCTCTGCTAGTCTGTCCCGCTCGACCTGATCGAGCGTGGCTACATCGTCTCTGAGCCCCTCGTATTTCCATTCCCGACTCTTTAGTAATCCCCTCTGCAAAATAAACAATAAAACAACAAAAACAAAATCATTAGTACATAATCATTAAAATCGATTAAAATTAATTTCATCTCATAAAAATATGATATCGCCCATTATTGGACGATATCGTACCAAATTTAGCAAAATCATCCTTAATAGGACGAAATCGTCTCCCTTTTATTCAATTTAGGGATCGTCCTTTATTGGACGGAATCGCCCCTATTTCCCCAATTTCGTCCTTAGACGAAATCGGTGATATAGGGACGATTTCGACGAAATTGGGACGATTTCGTCCCGACGTCGTCGACGGCCTAAAAACGGCCGCGATGACCAAAAACAATTAAAATTTAAAGTAAAAAATTAAACAAATCAAGTTAAAAACATAATGTATCAGGTTTAGATCCTTACCCGCAACCCGCGTCGGACCTCTGTCGATCTGTGTGCCGTTTCCACCATTTCGCCTGCAGAGCTCTGAAACAGTGAAAGTGAACAGTAAAAATGAATTAGGGTTTTACCCTATTTTTCTTAATTTTATTTAAAAACAACATTTTTTAATTTTTTTAATTTTTGCTTTTCCGCGCTTTTACCTCAAACGTTCGATTTGGGTAAAAACTCGGAGGGGGCACCATAGCAAGAAGTTGTACGATTCGACCTAGAATCATCGTCTAAAAAATGGAATAAATTTTTGCTTTCTCGTAAAGCGTGAAGAACTCGTCTTTAATGCATTTTCTTTAGAAAAATTTGCTAAAGAGGGGGCAAAATGTAGCACCCTAAAATTGGCGTAGTTAAACCATCAGTAAAAAGATAAAAATTTGAATTTTAACCCCGAAACCGCCCGTTAACCGCTCACCTCATTTTTCATGCCATTTTTAGAATTTTTTTTGACCGTTGGACGATATCGTCGCCGATCTGACGATATCATCCCAAATCGGACGAATTCGTCTGGAATAGAACGTCCAGACGATTTCGTCCCAAAACCAAATTTTCATAATTAGCTTCTGTTTCAACAACCTCTCCAACTCGGGCAGAAGCGTGTCTATGCGGTTGGAGATTCCTACGTTGGAGATCTCCCAGATTGGGATGATCCCCAACCTCCTAACCTTCCCCTAATCCTATATAAACTTGGGATTTTCCCAGTTTATCCCCTCCCCCTGGCTGATCATTTCCCTGCAACTCTAGTTCTTGCTGTATTAGAACATCCTCGCCCCCATCATTTGCATTTGTATTTTCAGGTTTTATTGCAGGATTTTACTGTGTTTCAATCGGAGGAAGCTCGGATCGTCGCAGGCGATCCAACACGATTTTGGACGATCCTGTCGAGATCGACGATGATCTCGTACGATTGCAGATGATTTTGATTGTAGTTCAGATTGGGGGCAACCAGAGCCCCGAGTTTGCGTTTTCTACCTTTCTTTCTTATTTAATTGTGCATTAGATCGATTTATTTCTGTTTTGCATCCTGGAGTTCACCTCATTTAGCATATTTGCATGGTAAAATTTAAAATAAGTTATTAAAACAGTGCATCCCATTTGATTTGCTAATCTGGATTTATTATTTAAGCATCTATACTATTATTTCTATCATTTTGCATCATTCTCGCAATTGCATTTTCGGTTTTTGGTGTCTGTTTCCATGATTGTAGGTTTTTGATGAATTCGTCAGGTTTTCGATGATCTTGTCTGATCTCAGATGATCACCTATGATTTGGGATGATTCTGTGCAATTACAGATGATCCTGTCATATCCGGGATGATCTGGACTCCTACAAGCTTCATAATCTTCATCAAACATCAAGAATCAGGTGTATTCCTCTCCATTTCATATAGTCTCTGTATTTAGGATTCATTCATGTTTTTTGTCTTCATATAAACCCAAAATTTCATATAGAATAGCTTAGATTCATTTTGGCCAACCTAGGAATATGAATGATTGAATATAAAATGAACACATCAAACCCATTCTCAACCTAGGCATGGAAACTGCCACTTAAAGTTTCCTGGTGAACCCCACCATCCATCGAAAATTCACCCTTATACCCCTCCCCCGAGAGGCGCGACCTTCAAAGGGCCTCTCCGTCCGAGGTATTGTCCCATCCTTCTCGCATCCCCCTTCCGGGCATGGATCCTTTAGCCTGAAGGTAAGGGTGCAAAAAATTTGGGCGATACAATAAGGACAATAAAGGCTTTCATTTTTTGACCTAGGTTTAAGTTTTGTTGGTTTAGTTTCTGATAACAATATTGCTTGTACCTCATAGTTTTTGAAATAGAGCTAAAGTAGTCATCAAAAATTTGATGTACCGATAAGGTAGCTTGTCAAGATTACAAGGTTGTGGTTGATCTTGGGATTGCAGATAGGATTATACAACCTGAACTGTGGCTTGTAGAGGTAACTTAAGTGGGCCATCTATGGGATGAGCTTCATTATAAATAAAATATTGGGCCACATTTCTAAATACATAGTAATTATTTATGTCATGAACCTCTATCCGATGATAAAGAAAAAAGTGATCTTTGCTATAATCCATAGGCTTGGGCCTATTGGAATTAAGAGGATGTATTTAGGGTAAAGTAATTGCTTTTGCCTCTTGCAACTTTTAAAAAACTCTCAACATGGGCTCGGCTAATGTAGTCCAGGTACAAGGTTTGCATTTTGAATGAGGTGGACACAAAGGATCAATTTGATGAGGTGGTAGGGTTGTGTGTATCTTAGTCACCTTCCTAGGTTGATCTACTTGCTTTTATGGTGTAGGTAATGAATCATTAATTATACCTATTTTTTTATCCTTATTAGTGAGAAGATTGTCAATTTGAAGTTGATCATGCTTAAACATGTCTTGTATTTTGCTCTTGAAAGTGTAATATGCTTGAATATCATACCCATTCTACTGATGATATAGATAGTGTAAATTATATTTATACCCCTTAGATTTTGGGTGATTAGGATCTGGGGTGCATATTTAAGGTAAGTTAATCACATTTTTTATATATAGTTTGTTAAAGAGTGATAGCAAAGTTTTGAGAAATGACATATAAGAGTGAGGCAGATGGTGTGTTTGACCCTGCATTTGATCTTGTTGGGATTTATCTTGTGATTGAGGAGATGACATTTTTACTATGGATATGATTTGATATTATAGCTTGATGTTTGTGAGTTGATTCATGATTTGTTGTAAATCCTTATTTTTGTGACCCATTTGCGTCTCCATATTGTCTAGCCAATACAAAATATGTTGTAAGACTACTAGAGGTGTTTGGCAAGTACAATTAAGTTATTGATAAGGTTGGGGAAGTGGTTGTAACATTGGAGGAATGCTAGATGGAACCATAGAATTTTGGTCTTCTGTGATCACATTGATCATCCCAATAAATCCTTCACTTGGATGAGGTATGTTTTGAATAACATGTGCTTATACTGAGAGGGGGGTGAATAGTATACAATAATTTTTTTTTCTTTTTAACCCATATAATAGCATCAAAATTACTAAAGCAGTAAAAATCACATAAAGCATCACACACATGAGAGACATAATTTTTACGTGGTTCACCCAAAGATGGCTACCTCCACGAAGAAAATATTTCTTATAAATTTTTCTCAAATAAATTCTCTTGGTAATCCTTTCCCTATAATGTTTATGGATCGTTTTCCAAAAAATATGTTGATCCCCTAAGTCTAGTTAGTGGATCTCTATCCATAGGAGAACTTCTCTTCTAATCTGGCTGATGATATTCTAGAAGACTACTGCTTCCACTACACTGGCTTGTGGATCTCTCTCCACTGAGGACTCTTGCCCTCACTCAGAAGACTTGTCCTCACTACCCTGCTCGATGGATCTCTATCCATTGGAGACTACTATCCTCTCTGCTCTGTCACCTCCAAATCTCTGTCTCAAATTTGAACTAAACATGGTTCATTAGTTCTAACACAAATATTATCAATAGGTCCACTTAGAACCTGTTCAAATCTACTTAACAGGTCCACTCAAAACCTACTCAAACATGCTCAAAAAGTCCACTCAAAACTTGCTCAAATATGTTCAATAGGTCCACTCAGAACTTGCTCATATATGCTCAAAAATTCCACTCAAAACTTGTTCAAATTTTCTCAATAGGTCCACTCATAACCTGTCCAAATCTGCTCAACAAGTTCACTCAGAACTTGTCCAAATTTGTATTGTAATATTCCACAAAATCTCACACAAAATCATTCCACAAGTCTCCTCTAAGACTTATCTCAAATCTGCTTAATAAGTCCACACAAAACTTGTCCAATCTCATAGAAGCATAAAGAGAATTGTTAGAGACTCAATATATTATTCATTCAATGCTCAATCACTTTTTCAATTCAAATTAGAATATAGAATAGTTTGTTTTAAGGAACTTAAACAGTCACTCCACAACCACTTGGATAGGCTCAACCAACTCTACTCAACCAATCACTCAAAGAAACAACCCTTTCTCACAATGCCTAGTCCAAGCATGTAATCACTAACTCAAAATGTTTCTAATAATGCTCAACAATAAATCTCACATAACAATGATACTCATGTTCTTTTCAAACCCTATTTCAAGTTCTTTGCACAACAACTCACTTAAAAAATAATGCTCATAAAATAATCTTCACATAACAATAATACTCATGTTATTTTAAAAACTCCAACTCAAATTCTTCACACAACTAATGCCTTCAACAACAATTCTTATCAAACTGAAGAACACAAGCTTATACTGAGAGGGGGGTTGAACAATATAAGACCACTTTTTACTTTTTTCTTCCAATTCAATATTATGTTGTGTAAAGATAGCAATATCAATAGTAGTAATCAAAGCAATGCCCATAAACCATACACAATAGAGACATCACAATTTACGTGGTTCACCCAATGTGGGCTACTCCATGAAAAAATATTTTACTAAGACTTTTTCAATCAATATCTTTGGGAATCACTCCCTGATACAATGTTTATAGATATTTATCCAAAGGAGATGTTGATCCCCTAATCTCAAGTTCATGGATATCTTCCAGAGGAGAACTCTTTCCCCTTCTGCTCTGGCTATGTGATCTTCTAGAAGACTCTGTCTCTCTGCTATACTAACTGGTGGACCTCTCTCCACTTGAAGACTCCTCACTTAGATCTGTCTTCAACTGTGCTAGTTGTTGGATATCTATCCACTGAGACTCTATCCTTTGTACTCTGTCACCTCCAAAGCTCTATCAATAGGATCACTAAGAACCTACTCAATAGGCTCACACAAAACCTGCTTAACAAGCTCACACAGAACTTGTCAAATCTACACTAGCAAGCTCACCAAGAACTTGTCCAAATCTGCTCTTCCAAAATCACCAAGAACATGCCCAAATATGCTCTAGAAAGCTCGCCAAGAACTTTCCCAAATATGCTCCAACAAGCTCACTAAGAACTTGTCCAAACACTATCCTAAAATTTGTCCCAACACTGTCCTCAAATCTATCCCAAAGGCCTTCTCAAAGGCTCAATCAATCATGCTCAAGTATTACTCAAAATGAACTCAACAATGAATGGAAATATCAACTCAAATTAACTTCATAGAAGCATAAATATAATTGTTAGAGACTCAATATGTTCTAATCTCACTCTCAACCCGAATCAATCTCAACTCAACTCAAATCAACTCATAGAAGCATAAAGAGAATTGTTAGAGACTCAATATGTTCTAATCTCACTCTCAACTCAAATCAACCTCAACTCAATTCAAATCTTATAGAACCATAAAGAGAATTGTTAGAGACTCAATATGTTCTAACCTTAATCTCAAATCAACATAGAATTATGAAATAGTTTATTTCATAGAACTTGAACAATCAATTCACACATCACTTGACTAGGCTCAATCAACTCAACTCAACCAATCATCACAAGGGACAACTCTTTCTCACACAACCCTAGTCCAAGTATGTATCAACCAACTCAAATGTTTCCAACAATTCTCAACCATAAATATCACATAACAATGATACTCATGTTATTTTCTAACTCAAGTTCTTTCACAACCAATGGGATTCAACAACTAATCTTATGAAACAATGTTTAGACACAACTCTTAATTCAAAAAACCTTGAAGCATTCAACCAACCACTTTCAAAAAGGAAACCATAAACAATACTTTTCCCTCCAATGATATTTCAGAAATCAACCACCATAAATAATCAATAGGAGAATGTGCCCATACCTTTTATGAAGATGAAAAAACCTCTTTGTAAATCTACCACAATCACAAAATTCTTTTGCCAATATTCACAAGGGTTAGTAGATCACAAAATAATCAGCATTACTCCACTTTTCAATAATCATCACCAAGTCCTTTAATTGCACAACTTCCTTATCTCTCCTAAAACCACTTGTACCATAAAATAAAATAAAATAAATCAAAACATTGCATAACCTTTTCACTTCCAAAACCACTTATACCATAAAATAAAATAAATCACAATATTGCATACCTTGTCACCTCATGAAAGAATTAATCCTCTTGAAAAAGAACAAGTCAAACTTCACTTTTGGAACCCCTTTGAAAAATCAGAAATATATCTTTACACATACCTTATTTCTCCTTCTAAATAAGTTAGTCAAATAGACCTCAAAATAATCTTTTCGACGATATATAATATGCCCACTTTCTGAAATAAATTGAAACCTTACATATAAATATATATATATATATATATATATATATATATATATATATATATATATGCCAACCTCCATTAATTGCACATAGGTCGGCCCTCCATTAATTTAAACTTAAAATTTAAACTTTAATATCTTCATCACCGGAGGTCCTTTTTCAATGAAACAAAATTCCACCTTAGCTTTTAAGAAAAGTCCTTTCCACATAAGCCCACCATGGTTTTAAATAAAACCTTTTATTTTGCCTGCCTTGGTTTTCATAAAAACCTTGTATATATCCATGATCTTTGAAATATCATAGATGATTATCTATGAAGTGCTTTTGCCAAAAAAACCAAATGTGATCCATGTGACATCAATGATCCATGTGAAATCAATGACAACATAAAATATCTCAAATTTCCAACAATATCCCCCTTTGTCATTGATGGCAACACCTCTAATGCAAACACCACAATCATTGCAAAAACCATCTCTGAGAATCAAAGCTGCTCCCCTGACTCAATACTCTCTATGGAGGCTGCTCTCCCTAACTCAATACTCTCTTTTGAGGCTGCTCCCCCTAACTCAATGCTCTCCCCCTTACTCAAATATCTCCCTCTTTGACATCAATGGCAAAAGGGACACCTATGGGGCTAAAAGATATGACTCTTAAGCTTAGCCCCCTCACCACCTTCTCTCTTGAGGTGATTAATTTTGGGATGGGAGTACATTTACTCCCATATTACATTGTTCCTTTCCTTTGTCAACTTCCTTCCACATATTTTTGATATCCTTTTCTCGATGAATTACTTGATCTTCTTGTCTAGAACATTTTTGACCTTCTTTCCTTGAACCTATTTGGAATTGAGTCCTACACCATCTTGCAATATGCCCAAAGTTATTGCAATTAAAATACTTGATATTGTAGCCTTTGGTTGGTGCCCATGTCCTAAAATTATTCTTAAAATAATTTCCATATCCATTCCTTTCCTAAACCTTGTATTGTGAAGCTTTGTTTTCATGACCATTATAACCATGACTTATGAATTGTGTAGCTCTAAAACCAAAACCATGTTGCTCATTTTCTTTGTACTGAAAATCTCTATGACCAATCCTATTGCATGAGAAGCAATGTCCCTGAAAATCATACCTTCTTCCTTTGAAGTTTCTTCTAGAAAAATCAAATTTCTTTGATCCATAGACCCTGTAATGTATAGCCCTGTGTCCAAATCCATTACAAGAAAAACAATGTCCTTGAAAAGCCCTTTTTTCATGCCTTGGTTCCTCATACCTTTCTTGACCATTATCCCTATGATCATCTTCAACTTGTGCATTGAATTCTTGAACCTTATTTGTAGTATCTAAATCCTTTTACTTAATTTCTTCCTTGCTTTCCTCTTCAAGTATTTCTCTTTCTTTTGAACTTGATTCACCTATCTCAAAACAAGATCCAAACTGAATTATTTGGAGCCATAGGAACTTTGGAACTTTCTTCATAACACTTAGGTGCTTCATGTTTCCCTTGTTCTTCTTTAGAACTAAGTCTTGTTATGATGACTGATGACCTTTGTGCATTGATAGTCCTTTCCAAGGTCCTTGAATTTTCCTCAAACTTGTGTAGCTTGTCCTTAGAACCTTTTACTTCCATCCTTAGTGAAAATATCTCATGCTCTAATATTTCACACTCTAGATCTTTTGTTTTTAATTTTTTGGCCATACTTTCTTCAATTTTCCTTATCTCTTCAACTTTGATTTTGAAGTTGGTGAGTTCCTATAAAAACCTTGCTTTTTATTTTTCATCTTCTTGAGCTTGAACCCTTAATCCCGAGTTCTCCCTTTTTAATTCTTCAAGAGTAACCATAAGCCTTTCACATTCTATCTCTTGTACCTTTGTTTGTTCAACCATACCTTTTTCAACTCTTCTTGCCTTTTCAACCTTATCTCTCAAGTCAGATATATCCTGTAGAAGCTTTGTCTTACATTTCTCGTCTTCTTGTATTTGATCCTTCAATTCTGAAATTTCTCTTTTCAATTCAACAAGTTCCTTAAGAGTGGCTTCCTCCTTTTCTTTATCTGAATCTTCCTCTTCTTCAACATCACTGCCATTATAATATTCTATAGTAAACAAACTCTCAAGATTTCTTTGACCATGCTTGTTTCCTTGATGTATCATTTCATCTTCACTATCACTGAAACCATTGCAATATCCTAATTTGTGATCTCTTTGACCACACACAAAGCACTGTTCTCTTTCACCTTCTATTCCTAGGAATAGATGTTCTTCCTTTTCTTTCATAACCATAGGTGTTATTTTCTTCTTGTGTCTCATGCTTCTACTCTTGTCTTTCTTTGTCATTTGTGTTCTTGTAGAATCTGACCTCAAGTTGTTAGCCTTTTCGAAGGAACCCGCTCTGATACCAATTGAAGAACACAAGCTTATATTGAGAGGGGGGGTGAACATTATAAGACCACTTTTTACTTTTTCTTCCAATTCAATATTATGTTGTGTAAAGATAATAGTATCAATAGAAGTAATAAAAGCAATGAACAGAAACCATACACAATAGAGACATCACAATTTACATGGTTCACCCAATGTGGGCTACTCCACGGAGAAAATATTTTACTAAAACTTTCTCAATCAATCTCTTTGGGAATCACTCCCAATTACAATGTTTATGGATCTTTATTGAAAGGAGATGATGATCCCCTAATCTCAAGTTCATGGATCTCTTCCACAGGAGAACTCTTTCCCATTTCTATCTGGCTATGTGATCTTCTAGAAGACTCTATCTCTCTGTTGCACTAACTAGTGGACCTCTCTCCACTTGAAGAATCCTCACTTAGATCTATCTTCAACTGTGTTGGCTGCTGGATCTCTATCCACTGATAATATATCCTCTGTACTCTATCACCTCCAAATCTCTATCAATAGGCTCACTAAGAACCTGCTCAATAGGCTCACACAAAACCTGCTTAACAAGCTCACACAAAACTTATCAAATTTGTGCTAGCAAGATCACCAAGAACTTGCCCAAATTTGCTCTAGCAAGCTCACCAAGAACTTGCCCAAATCTTCTCTAGCAAGCTCACCAAGAACTTGCCCAAATCTGCTCCAACAAGCTCACTAAGAACTTGTCCAGACACTATCCTCAAATATGTCTCAACACTGTCCTCAAATCTATCCCAAAGGCCTTCTCAAAGGCTAAATCAATCATGCTCAAGTAGTACTCAAAATGAACTCAATAATGAATGGCAATATCAACTCAAATTAACTTCATAGACGCATAAAGAGAATTGTTAGAGACTCAATATGTTCTAATCTCACTCTCAACCCAAATCAATCTCAACTCAACTCATAGAAGCATAAAGAGAATTGTTAGAGACTCAATATGTTCTAAACTCACTCTCAACCCAAATCAATCTCAACTCAACTCAAATCAACTCATAGAAGCATAAAGAGAATTGTTAGAGACTCAATATGTTCTAATCTCACTCTCAACTCAAATCAACCTCAACTCAATTCAAGTCTTATAGAACCATAAAGAGAATTGTTAGAGACTCAATATGTTCTAACCTTAATCTCAACTCAACATAGAATGATGGAATAGTTTATTTCATAGAACTTGAACAATCACTTCACACATCACTTGACTAGGCTCAATCAACTCAACTCAACCAATCATCACAAGGGACAACTCTTTCTCACACAACCCTAGTCCAAGTATGTATCAACCAACTCAAATGTTTCCAACAATTCTCAACCACAAATATCACATAAAAATGATACTCATGTTCTTTTCTAACTCAAGTTCTTTTACAACCAATGGGCTTCAGAAACTATGCTTATCAAACAAGGTTTAGACACAAATCTTAATTCAAAAAACCTTGAAGCATTCAACCAACCACTTTCAAAAAGGAAACCACAAACAATCTTTTTTCCTCCAATGATATTTCAGAAATCAACCACCATAAAAAATCAATAGGAGAATGTGCCCATACCTTTTATGAATATGAAAAAACCTCTTTGTAAATCTACCACAATCACAAAATTCTTTTGCCAATCTTCACAAGGGTTAGTAGATCACAAAATAATCAACATTACTCCACTTTTCAATAATCATCACCAAGTCCTTTAATTGCACAACTTCCTTATCTCTCCTAAAACCACTTGTACCATAAAATAAAATAAATCAAAACATTGCATAACCTTTTCACTCCCAAAACCACTTACCATAAAATAAAATAAATCACAATATTGCATACCTTGTCACCTCATGAAAGAATTAATCCTCTTGAAAAAGAACAAGTCAAACTTCACTTTTGGAACCCCTTTGAAAAATCAGAAATATATCTTTACACACACCTTATTTCTCCTTCTAAATAAGTTAGTCAAATAGCCCTCGAAATAAGCTTTTCGACGATATATAATATGCCCACTTTCTGAAATAAATTGAAACCTTTATATATATATATATATATGCCAACCTCCATTAATTGCACATAGGTCGGCCCTCCATTAATTTAAACTTAAACTTTAAACTTTAATATCTTCATCACCGGAGGTCCTTTTTCAATGAAACAAAATTCCACCTTGGCTTTTAAGAAAATTCCTTTCCACATAAGCCCACCATGGTTTTAAATAAAACCTTTTATTTTACCTGCCTTGGTTTTCATAAAAACCTTGTATATATCCATGCTCTCCAAAATATCATAGATGATTATCTATGAAGTGCTTTTGCCACAAAAACCAAATGTGATCCATGTGACATCAATGACAACATAAAATACCTCAAATTTCCAACACAACAAGGTATTAACAACAACTCTTTATTCTAGAAAACCTTGAAGCATTAAAACACTCTTGAAACGGAAACCCTAATCAAGTCCTTTTCACTCCAAACTTTACTTTCTAGAAATCCACTCAATCAACTCAACCAAGGAATAATTTTGCCCATACCGTTTTTCTTGGTGCTAAAGAATAGATCTCAAAACCTATTTTAATCACACTCAATTTTCCTTGAAAATTTCAATGGTTAGATAGCAAAATCTTCACTTTAAAACCCATTGTAAATACTTGCACAATAATTATTCTTATACAAAGATAAAAAGTCTTATATACACCTTATAATATCCATAATTTCAACATTAAATATAACACCCAAAATAAGCCTTTAGGAAACACTTTATAGATATTCAATTCAAACTAATTTATCACCTTATTACTCCAATTTAAAATAATATATTTATCATTTTATAGATTACAAATCAACACATAAACAATTTTATTTCACTCCTTATGTCTGCTTATCACTAATTTATTGCCAAATAAAAAACCTTTTAAACTCCTTTAAAACTCATAATACAATCTTTAATCAAACCTTAGGCAATAATTTTTTTTTTAAATTATTGTGGCCTCCATGGGTTTCGAAACCTTAACCTCTACCTCCGTGAACGCCCTAGCCATGGGCTCCACAACCACATGCACTCAATGCATATTAAGAGCTTAAAAGCTCTTTGTACAATTTATTCCTCTATTGGTGCCCGAACGAAAGAACACAAATCAAAAACCTTCCCTTTGGTGGTACCACTCCGCAATATTTGAATGAGGGTTAGTTATTCCACTAACGCCTTCGTAGAACATGCACTACCAATGGACCACCACATCCAGCGTGCCTTAAGCAATGAATCCTCTTCATTTTAAACCTTGCACATAATACAAGAACCTTTTGTCTTCTTCCTCAACCGAAATAGTGAATTTCACAATAAATTTTTCCTTGGTCGCATTAATCAAATCTATGAGGGATAATTTGTAAAGTCCTTTGGCCACCCTTTTATACATGATGCCTCCATATTCTTTGAACGTCGATGCTCCAAATTTTTCGATGACATCAATGTTAAAACAAATTTATAAATGACACTTTAATTTTGATGACATCAGCCCATTTAACCTTTATAATTTATAAATAATTTAAATTCCAAGGAATTTAAATTTTATAAATTATAATTATAACCTTTGGCTTTTAAGGCCTTCCTTGGGTTAAATTTGAAAACCCTTTTAACTTATTCTCTCATATAATATTAAAATATTATGGAGCCATTTTTCCTTTAACTTCTGCATTGTTGAAGCTTCTTCCTGGATATTAGTGACAACTTTGATGACTTTATTTCTTTTCGAAATCCTTGACATTAATGATGACTTCATCCGATGACATCAATGACAAATTTGACTTAGGGACTCAAAATTTCCAACATGTTTACCTTATTAGCCTACCTAGGGTGTTCTTTACAAGAGTCATGACCCTCATGTTTAGGCAATGAATCATGGATGGTACCGATGGGTAGCGACCTGATAGTATGATGACCCATATATTTTACTGAATCAATGAGAGGCATGAACATAGCATTTTGCACTATATATTTACCATTTTTAGGGTTAGTCAACTAAATTGTTTCCTAAGGTGATATGGATTCTAATGGTCTAGTGTATTTTGATTTAGTCATAACAACTATGGATTCTCCCTCATAGGTAGGAGTGAGGATTTTTTTGGGTGAAATGATGGGAATGGATGGGGGAATCTCCTCTATTGGCTCCTTCAATTTTTCCTCTCTTGGAGAATATGATGATGTATATGGGGCATCAGGAGAAACTAATGGTGATAGCAGAGGTGGAAGGAGTGGTTGTAATAATGGAGATAGGCTTTTGATGATGTCATCTGGTTTGATGCCCATATGAGTCAATGACGAGAAATTCTTGCAGATCATCAATCATTTTTTACTATTTGAAGGGCTATGGGTTAGTGTAAACCACATGGATTTTACCTTCATGTATGAACTTGAGGCATTGATGGACTATGAATAGGATGTATCCCATATCCCGCATTCAAGGCCTTCCAAGTAGTATATTATACTATCTTTTGCCCTCCAAGATATAGCATAATGTAGGTATGGTTTTTATCCCAACATAGATAGGGAGAAATATCATGCCAATAATGGGGGATAACATCATTAAAATATCGCAAGGTGAATGTGGATGCTATGATTTGTGAAGGAAAAAGGTTGAGATGTTTTAGCACATTCATGGTGATGATACTAATAGATGACCCTGTATCAATCAAGACTCACTTATAAGGGATCCAACTCACACTAGTAATGATGTGTAGTGGAGGATCAAGTTCATTCGTGGGAGTTGGTTTAATATCCTGTCTATGAAAGGTGATTACAAGGTCCTTGCATCATTGGATAAGACCTACTTGTTGTAAATATTTTGATATATGAAGAACGTTGGTTGGAGCTACAGGTGATGCAACTTGATTAGTGTGTTTTTTTTCCCTATAATAGTATTGATCATGTTAACAAATCCCTCATTGGGAGGTGCTATATGAAATTCATTAACTTGCCCAATTTGATCATCCTTGACCTCATGAGTAGGCAAGGGATCCTTGAAAATATCCATTTATTGATTATCAGGGGTGAGAGGATTGTCAATTTGTAGTTTATTTTTATCCAAAATATCATCTACTATATTTTGAACGCATAACACACTTGGATATCATGACCCCTTTTTCTATGATATGCACAATATTGATCTTCTCTATTCCTTTTAAGTTTTGGTTTATTATGGTTGAGGTTGTGAATGTCTAGTAAGGTGATGGTCCTTTCCTCACATAGTTGGCTGAAAAGGGTTTCCAAAGGATCTAGCAATGGCATATATGTGTGAGGCATGTGGAATTGCCAATTTTATGCCTAATTGCACTAGTTTTGAGTATTGTATTGTGTGGGATGGGGTTGCACCTAATAGTTAGACTATTGTAGCATTGCTTGCTTTTCGGGTTGAGGGACACTAAGGACAACCTAATTGATTGAATCCAGTCATTATTGCATTTGGTTACCTCTAGGGTTTTTATTCCACTCCTTATTTTGGATTTTGATATCCCCTTATTGGATTTGTATGTCCTCTATGAATTTGGCTTGTGCCAAATCCTCTTCGAATATTTGATATTTTTGTAACTATAAAAATACAAAAATATGCTTTGAACAACTTTTTGTAAATATTTGAGTCAATTCCATTATAGGTAGGATAAAAGGTAATTTTAACTTTACTCTCCTCCACCTATTGTCATAATCAATGACTGGCTCATCATTGAATTGTTTAAGGTTAGTCAAATCACTCAAATTGGCCTTCTTCTTGATGCCAAATGAGAAGTGTTCTGAAAAGCTGATTACAAGTTATTCAAAGTTGTATATGCTATACCTAAGTAGATGATTAAACCACTCTAAGTCTAAGCCAAAGAGTGTTATCATGAAATTTATTAGTAGTAAGGCATCACCATATTGCAACTGGAAGCAAAGGTTCATGAAAATTGTCATGTGTTCTTGTGCATACTCATATCTTTTAAATTTATCTAGTTTTGGAATTTCAAAATATTTAGGATATAAAGGAGATGGAACTGAAGAGTGGATGGGTTGATTGCACAATTAATGCAACGTAGGATTTTTATAGCCTACCCCTTGCTTCTCTAATGACTTAATGCACTCCGTAAAGATATTATAAGCTTGATATGACATTATCTATTCTTATCAGAGTGGCCCTCATGGAGGAGGTGGGAGATTTGTGTAATATTGAGGTGGTTGAACATAATCATCAACCATGTCTTCACTAAGTAAATCAAGATATCTTTGGTCTTGATACTCGGGTTCTAAATCTTCATAGGTTTCGTAGTCTACTCGAGGTTCTAGTAGTTAACACTATTGTGACCCATGATGATGTGTGGATTTGTGAGGAGGGTGATTTTCCATTGGCCTAGGAGGTAACTCATGGTGTGGTGCAATGCACCTTTGATTTAGTTATTGCCTATAGGTACTAGGTGTAGGAATTTCTTCATATGATGCCCTATGTGATTGCTCCTCATGTAATATTTGTTCATGTATCCTTTCTTCACATAGTTTTTGTTCATGAAACTTTTGAATATGAACTTGGTGTTGTTCTACATGTTCTTGTTCTAGGAACTCTCTATATTTTCACAACATATCCAACTATAGATGGTGTAGTTGCTCTCTTTCACTCATATTGTACCTAGGAATATGATCTATTTGGTCAGTCATGTGGGTTTAACGAGCTCTTATATCAATGCAAGTAGATTTGGCTCATTTTGTAATCATGATAGGAATAGCTATTTATTTCCCATGATTTAGGGAAGTCATGTTAACCCTATGTTAAAACCTAGGAGTGTTAACTTCGTGTAGGGATGGATCAGGAGTATGTCGTGTTTGCATGGAACACTCTTCGTGAGTGAGAATAGGGTGAACAAGGTCCTCATCTCACTCATCCTCAAAATGGGTATGGATGGAAGAGGCCACTCTATTAGTAGCACAATCACCATATATATCTAAGTGGTTAAAATTCTTACTCATCCAAGGATGATCAAGGGGATTGTTTCACCCATCTAAGCTAGGTAGAGGCATGTACTCAATCCCATGCTCTTATGGGTGTGTGGATTGATTGGGGATGCATATTTATGCTACTCCCTACAAGGCCCCTCAAGGGGTAAACTCTATCTAATGCTAGCATGGGATGGGTGTTGGCTAACCAAATCATATTCATGATTATGGGGATGACCCATAGGCATTCTCCTAGTAGGAGTGCCCTGATGATCAGATCCTACATAGGTGGAACCACAATCATGCTAGTTATTAGGATGTCATTCAAGCATGAGTATATCTATAGGATTGTATCCAAGATGTGTTGTGTCTCCTTGTATTATTTTTTCCATGTCATCTTGTGACTAAGCATGGCTGCATATTAAGACCATTAAGTTTTGTTATGCAAATAGTAAGAAAAAAAAAAGTATACAAAATTATTATCTCATTTAATTTTTTCATTGTGAGTTCCTACACTATCTTGTGTGTTTTTATGTGTTGTTATTATTGCTCTTTTACTCGATTTTTTTGCTTTTGTTGATGATATTATCTTAGTTTAAGGATTTCACATGTATGCTCTCACATACTAACTTGGTGATGAAGTCCAAGCCATGAAACCCACCAAGGTTTTGTGATGAAGTCCAAACTCGATGAGGGAGCCTAGGTCCTACTAGTCCTCACTATGATCATTCTTGTACCAGCCTTGGTCAAAAGTGAGGTACAACATAACAATATGCAAACCAATGAGGTGGAGATGAAACCCATTGTCATTAGTCTTGATCGACGGTTGGTGATGAAATCTAACTCTTTGATGTTTAAGATAGTGCATGGTATGTGGGTTCATTTTATTTTATGCAAAAATAAATGCAAGCATAGAGAATTCAATATATTTTTACTAATGCATAAAATGGTGTTTGATTTTTAGATTTCTACATAAAAAAATATTTTAGTTTCAAAAATCTAAAAGCATAGAACTCTAATATGATATCAGCCTTTCAGTAGGTAGCAAGTACACAAGCCACACAACAATTATATAGAGGTCATATTTGTAAATTATGGTTTACAATAGAGGTCATCTAACACAAGGATGGCCGAAAACAAGAACCATATGGGGTTAGGATGGTCACAAATAATGGTCGTCTGACCCAAGGACGACCATAAATAGGCTAGCTTAAAATTGAAAATATTCAACAAATTTCTCTACTTGTACATGAAAGTTTTACATTTCTTTACAAGAAGCAAGAAAATGAGGGCAGAATGACTTACAAGTGTAGTCTAAGTCTGATGAAGATTCTATTTTTTTACTTTTCTAGACTCTAATCTAAGGCTGTCTCGAGGTAGGACGATGGGCTCTACTGGAAATATTATAGAGGGATGATCGTGACTATTTTTTGTCTAGGATGGTGATACCTGCAATTCAAAAATACCAAGAAAAATAGTAATTAGAAAAATATTTATGAAAAATGGACAAGGTCCAACCATGATTGCCACTATAGATATGCAAAAACCATACACCTATGCAACTATTAAACAAACCAAATTGAAAGCATAATCATGTAACCATCAAGATAAAGATAATAAGTAAAGAAAATGGTTCCATTCTCATTAATATTGAATCATGTCCTTCAAAGGAGGTTACAATGATATCCCTCTAAGGGATTTAATACCAATTTGATACAATTTTACAATCAAGAAAGAATGGTAGGTGTATCCCGTAGAATATTTGCAATCCCACAAACTGATTTGAGAGGAGTTTCTTGTGACCTCTGCAAGATATGATGTAGATGTGATGAATATTTTATGTTGATAGCTCCTACTAAGACCTAAAATCTACACACAAGAACACTCAAAAGATATTAGTAGCAAATGAAAAGCCTCTCATGATGAGGCCCATATCCATGATAAATAAAAGCATTAAATAAATTAAAATTTAATAATATATATGCATGAAAATGAAATTAAGCTATGCTAGAATAGCATTTGAATGTTGTTAAATCTACTAGAAACAAGAAAATAGGGAAAATAAATCTTGCTGAGAGCCCATCCCTATGCAGAGCAATATGGCCAGCTAATCATCCTTGAGTAGGATAGTGGAACCTACAGTTTGTATTGGGGTCAAAAGGTTGTTGAACTATGGATAAATATCTTGTAACCAATGCTAGGTGATGCTAGGGTTGATCTAGGAAATTGATGTTCAAGGATGCGCTCATGAAGAACAACTTGATTGTAGGAATTGTCACTGAAACAAGGCTATTGGATGGCACAAAGGATGTGAATGTGATATTCAAACTACAAGGGAATCCATTGACATGCTTTCCATGGATAAACGATGCAAAGAAATCTTTGAATTTCTTTGGTGAAAATCCAGTAGTACTTCATTGCTTGGAAGATTATGAGTTCCTTTATCTTTGATCTGACAACACTTTGTTATGTCAATTTGCTATATCTTTCAATTAAGGTTATACACCTTTTTATAGATTTCCAAAATGGGAATCTTAGCTTACCTGTCTTGTGTAACTAATTTTCATTTGGCTCGGGAGTCAAAAGTTGTTACAAGCATGACCGTCCTAGGGTAGGGTGGTCGTGACTACTATCCATATCTGGGTGGGATGGTTTCTGGAAGTCATATCTGGGTAGGATGGTCTAGGCTACAAAAAGGTAACTTACCCCTATTTGAGTGGTGAAAACCACTGTTAAGACCTAAAGATTCCCAAGGTGGTCATATGGCCTAAAAAGGTGTCCATATAGGTAGTCTTCTCAAAATAATATGTTTTAGGTGTCTACACGTACAAATGAAATGACTGCATTCGAACTAGGTAATTTAAAGGGTATAGAAAACCAAAAATATACCAGCTCCTTTAAACACCTTGTAATAGACAATTGGAATAAATTGTATCAATTTTTAAATACATTTCCAAAATGCAAAGCAACCAGTTTCTATTGCAAGAAAAATATCACAAACAATATCTCATGCTAATTTAGAATTGGAAAAGCATAACCCAACCTATGTATACACCTCAATGCAAGTCTTCTACTCAAGTGATATTTTCCTTACATTTGTTCCCAATGCAATGTAATATCTTTTTTTTAAGTGTAGATAATCCAACCCAAAACAAAATAGCATCCAATTAAAAACTAGATTCTATTTTTTTCTAAACATGTAATGACTGGTACTTTCCCTATCTCGCTCCACCATTCCTCAAAAATAGGGAACCCCATCCAAAATATTTTACATGCATGAAGCCAATATGGAGATAAATTAAAGTCGCTACATTGCGCACACTTCCAAACATCATGAGAAAACCACCATAATGCAATTTTTCATTTTGTTTTGACTTGCTTTAGGTTTTTTTTTATAATAACAATAATAATTTTGTGCACTCGCTCGAAGGCTGCAACTCAAATAAAAATAAGTTTTAATAAACTTAAATTTTATTTTAAATTTATTATCATTTTATATTTTTTGTTTTTAATTTTCCATTTCATAAAATAATAAATATTTGCACAAGTTAATAAAGGGTGGCTCCCATATCTCTAGCATTTTCATCACCACATAAAACCATACTCCTACCTTATTTCTTTGTCAAAAAATAAATACACACATTCAAAATAAAACACTTGCACAATGCATGACACTCACTATTCACTTATATGAAATGCCATTAGGTGAGCTTTCATGTGCTCATGAGCCAAATCATTACTTCCCCACTTACATTATTCCATCGGCCCTCTTCCATTCATTGAAGTATGTACATGGTCTTGCATACACAATAACTATTAATAGTACCACATTCTATAGGAAAACTTAAGTAAATTCCAACAATTAATCTATAAGCATTGGTCATGCAAGGAGAGTCATTACACATAGTTTACTAATATAACATTATAGAGGAATAAACAAGTTTATGTGAGGTATTATGGTTGGAATATCTTTGTGTTACCACTTAGAATTATTCTCCATTCTTTCATCCTTCTCATTATATTTGTGTTCTTTTGTTAGAATTACAATATAATAATAATAAATTACCCTTTTAAGAAATTTTATCCATTAAGGTGGATTAACCAATACCACTAAAGGTGGAATATGAAAGGGGCATGTAGGCTTACATGAACATGCCCATATAATTACGTAAATGATGAATGACCATAGGATGACATAAACACATATCAATAGGATACATTAATAGTCCTCATAAACACTCCTTCACACTTTTGTACTTGGTCTAAATAATATCAAATTACATAAATTTCAGCAGCTCCTCATAATCTAAGTTGAGAGGGCCAAGAAGAGAATACATTATAGGTAACACCTCTCTCCACAATGGATTATCTAATGGGCCTTAATTGTTCCTCGATCCTCATCTTCATCATAAAAAATCTTGTGTCCAGACATCAATAATTCTATCTTAGTCTTCTTCAACCTTGTAATGCAATTATTGATGGAGTATCCTTTCCTTTTAAAATACTCATAAGTCTAAATTATTTGAAATATTAGACTTACCCTTAGGTAATCAAGCCTTGGATTTCATTTATTTGAAGTCTTTTGAATGAGCTTGTATGTGAGGAAGAGATCCATAATTATTTATTGGCACTTAATAATGGATTAGAAACTTGAAAAGTCCTTCATGCAAGATGGGTTGTGGCCTTTTTATAGCCATAGAATTCACATAAAGAACCAATAAAAAAATATGAAAAGAAGTATAATATTATAAGTAATAGATTCTACATACTCTTCATCACTCTTTATCTTACGTCTTATTGTAGCTAGATAAACTTTTAGAGCTTTGAAGTGAGATATATGAACTTCAACATTATTGAGATACACGATATTGATACTAGAGAGCTCTATTTGTATTTTTTTAACTTCACTAACACTTACTTTTCTATAGAGATATTTCAAAGTAGATCATACCTCAATAGGATCAATTTTTTCTATAATGTGGAAAAGTACACTTGGTTCCACTAACATGAAGAAGAGTCCAAGAGCTTCCTCCTTTATCTTATTGAGTTCATGACCACTGAGACATTATTTTAATTCATTACTTAAGATGAACCAAATATTATTGCTTTTGAGTAATCTTGCCATTTGAACTAACCAAGTGTTATCATTTCTTCCATTTAGAGGAGTAACATGCCATAAGAAATCTATTTTGCATAAAACCCTAAATAAATCTATAACATGTCCATAAACTAATATCACCACTACATAGAGCTCAAAAAATGATATAATCTAGAAAAAAGTGGGTTCCAAATGATTCCATATACAAAATTTATGGCCTCTAAGAGATTTGGTATATTAGCACTCAAATTTAAAAAAAAATGTCAAACCTTTAAAAACAAATTGTTGAATCAACAACTGCCACTAGATTGGATGTTGTACTATCAACTAATGAATTTGAGTTTGGCAAATGACTTGATATGATTGGCTGAATTTTTCAGCCATCCATCCATATGCACACACACACACACATATATGTATGTATGTATGTATTTATATATATACAAACATATATATAATGAGTTAGAGCCAACAGGGGTTGAACCTTAGATCTTCTACTTGAAATATAAAAAGTAGAATAGTCATGCTACATGTGCTCATTACATAGAAGACAAAAACAATTGTATTTTTACATGTGTGTCATGAGGGATCAAGCTTGGAGTTCTTTAAAAAACCATTAGTTGTTAAGTTTTGAAATTGACACCTCCTTCCAATGAGCCACCACTCCAACCATTATGTTATACTATTGGATGTGATGGAAGGTAGAGACAAACCCCTTTTAAAAAATGATTTTGAGGAGAATTATAGGAGAAAATAGCTATGGGGATTCAAACTAGTGATATTTCCATTCAAAGGAGAGGTCAAATCATTGCATCACCACCAAAAAATTACAAGATCCATTCTTTGGCATTTATGCTTCATCTTATTCAAATAAAAGATCTTGCAACTATTGTGCATATTGATAAATTGAATCTATGATGGCCTTCCCACCATATATTACCTCTATCAATACACCACTCGCTTCTAGAAAGTGGAATAAGGGACTCCTAAGAAAACTTGATATGATTGTTGATAATAAAAATGTTATCCAATATATTCTATTTATGAGTGATGTAGCTTTGGATCTTTCCCTAATACCATGTTTAAATAATTCAAAAATATTGCATAATATGTGTTCACCACAATTATATACCAAAAAGAAAAAAAAGTAACTAAATGATAGCAAGATATGACAATAAGAAGTATAAGGTGAGTGCCCATGGGAATCCCAACATATCATATTTTATTCACACTTATTATACAAATGGATCCTCATTGAGTGGTATTTATAACAATACCAAATCCCCAATAAGAGGTTAACCTTAGGCTGGCATAAACTTAACCTTGATGTTAGCCTTACAATAAAATAATAGTAACTTACCCTTTCAAGAAAGGATATCCATAAAGGTGGATTTACCGATACCACTAATGGTGAAAAATTAAAGGGGCCTATAGGCTTACTTGAACATGCATGTAGGTTTACATAAATGATGAATGTTTGTAGGATTATTTAAACACATGCATATAAGATATATTAATAATTCTCATAAGCACTCTATAATTTTAGCCTTGGCCTAGAGAAGATCAAATTACGTAAATTTCAACATGGAGGAATCTATTGATAAATTTTCTAATATTTAGGACATGTATATGGTAGAAGAAGTCTTGGATCAAAGGTGAGAATTCTACAAGTTAGTATTGGTTTTTTTTTTTTGAATATTCCCCATTGATCCTCTTAATTAGATGTAATTGAATTGAGTCTTTGATATCTAGATAAGATTTCATCCTTGGACATTTTATTCTCTATACTTTAATTAACATTTTGGTGGAATTGCATCAACTAGACATACCTTCATTTTCAAATAATCTTATCTTTATGATATTTGTGTTAGGCATGATTAGGATGCATGGTACTATTCTTAACATTTTAGACCCTCAAGGTTTTTTAGACTCTTGGGCCTATTTGAATCATCTCCAAGGGCTTGTTCAAGTGATGTCAATAATATTCCTTTTGCATTAGCCCATGCCTACTAAATTTATAATTCTTAAAAAAAATTCTATGCAATACATAGTACTTTGAGCATATTTAAGAATTTGGCCAAAGTGATGTTGGTCATATCACTATACCTTCAATTTGATTTACCTACTAAAATATGACATCAATGTGGGATTTTATTTTTTGTTTGATGCTTTCACCATTAAGTCCTTTGAAAGGTGGCTTTTATTTATGTATAAATTTTCAATCATGAAGACATAACTTATCCAAATTATTTAAAGGAAGCTTAAAATTAGTCCACATTGTTTGAGTTGATCAAGGAGTATAAAGATCCATGAAATCCCATTCACTGAATATCATCATCTTAAAATAGGGTAAACCATTTCATTTTGCACTTTTGAATTATGGACTATCAAAAATTAGAAGCAAAAATTGGTTGTGCTAGAGCTATTGAGCTCAAAATTTAGAAAATAAAGTTAAGTTTTGAATCCAATATTTTGGGATATGGGTCTATACATAATTAGATATTTTTGCATGCCAAAGTGAAGGTATGGATGTTGAAATATTTATAGTTTAGCCTTATTAGGCCAAGGGATAATGATGAAGTACCAATGGGTGCTCTTGATGTAATCTAAAAGTAAGTTTTATGTAAGCCTTTGAGCATTCTTCTATGTGAGCCTATGAGCATATATATTTAAGCCTATGAGCACTTTTTATGTTTTCACCCTTAGTGATATTTTCTAATCCACCTCTATAGATAACCTTGATTGAAGGGTGTAATATATATATATATATATATATATATATATATATATATATATATATATATATATAATATATATACATAATATATAATATATATATATATATATATATATATATATATATATATATATATATATATATATATATATATATATATATATATATATATATATATATATATAATCTAACCTTCAAGTCAAGTTATGTTAACTTGAGATTAATATTTAATTGAAGATTTGGTAACACTATAATTGTTGAATTTGTAATCTAATTGATAGTCAAGATTTGGCATTGTATGATGTATTGGATAGGCCTAAGGGCACATCATTGTGCAATGTATTTAATATTTTGTAATATTTTATTATGTAATCTCAATGGGCCATTGTTAACCTTGTTATGGCTAAAGGTTTATTAAAATTTTGTAATTAACCTAAATACCACTTGTTATATCAAATTAGGTTAAAATCTATTATGTAATTTAGGGTTTTGGTATTGCTATAAATACTCCCCTCACACTCCTCATTCCTCATCAAAGTTTTGTACAATATAATCTATGGATAGTGATTATTTATGGTGCCTATAGGTGTCTAAAATTATCTTTCAACCTATTTTATTTCTATATAATATTTGAGTAAATATTTTGCTTTCATTCATTTCTAAAAATTATTGTGATTTATATTATGGTATTATATCAGGCATGGAGTGGCATTGCTTGGTCATGTAAGAAGTATCATTAGATTCTCTGGTCTTTGTTTTGATCTATATGATAATTTTTTCTTTACTTTTTTTGGCAATTTTAAAATTTTGCTAGATATTGCTTTTACTCTATTATGATTGGAACTTTACTTGCTCTCCATCTAATTTTCTTAGCAAAATTTCAAGATTTTCCACCTCTCCTCTTAATGCAAAATAGATAAAAAATACTTTGAATCTAAATTTGAAATTGGCATCAGCCATATTTCATGTGCACATTCATGTGTGCATGCCTTGTAGCTAGTGTTGTATACCTTTGGTACATCCAATAGATTATTCATGTAGGATTACACTAGTTTTTATATATCCAATGCTGTATCACAATGGTTTCATGAAGCAGAACTAAGATAACACACAAAAAAATTCACCCAAATTCATTAACAGAGATCTTAAATTCGGAAATACAGCCGTTATATTCAAATGGCCAAGAACCCCCTTTACAATGCGTGTGCGGCCTTTTTTATAACAGAACCGACCCTCTTCGGACATCATTACACAGAATGCGGGATTCCCTGTAACCACCCGCACGAATGTTCTGCCACCGCCTGCAAGATGCTGCAAGGTACCCCGAACCATCATGGCTTGTAATGGCGGAGTGCGCTGTAGCCGCATGTCCATTCTCCATCGAGTCATCATTCATAGGAATGCGCCACAGTCCTCAGTAATCTGTACCACGTGTCCTCCTGCAATGGTCCCTGTAACCGCTTAGTGCTCTATGGCCGCCTGTAATTCGATGCCACGTGCCCTGCTGTAATGGCCTCTGCAACCGTCGGCTGGTCTGGAGTCGTGAGCGTTCTGTCGTGATATCGTGACGTTTTTGCTCCCAGAATTTCTCTCTCCTCTTTGGTCGCGATATCGCGACGTTCTGGCGTTTGGCTTCTCTTTTCTCCTTGGGGCCGCGATTTCGTGACACGTCACGAAATCGCGACGCCTAAGCCTTCCGTACTTGCTTTTCGCCTTCGGGCCGCGAAACCGCGACATGTCACGATTTCGTGACGTCTTTGCCCTTCGCACTCGGTTTCTTCCTTCGGGCCGCGAAACCGCGACATGTCATGATTTCGTGACCATTTTGCCCCTTGGTGTCTTTGTCCCAAAGGTGTCGCGATTTCACGACGTCTTTTGCGCCCTTGAGCCCTTACTCCGAAAGAGTCACGATTTCACGACCACTTTGCGCCTTCGAGCCTTGCCTCCGGAAGTGTCACGATTTCGTGACCACTTTGCGTCTTCGAGCCTTGCCTCCGAAAGTGTCACGATTTCGCGACCACTTTGCGTCTTAGAGCTCAGCTCCCGAAAGTGTCACGATTTCGTGACCACTTTGCGCCTTCAAGTCTTTGGCCCGGAAGTGTCACGATTTCGTGACCCCTTTATGTCTTAGAGCTTTGCCTCCGAAGGTGTCACGATTTCGTGACCATTTTGTGCCTTGGTCTCTTGGCTTTGAAAATGTCACGATTTCATGACCATTTGGCGTCTTGGCTTTTGTGCCTTGAAAATGTCACGATTTCGCGACCAATTGGCTACATTGCTCTAAAAATGTCACGATTTCATGACCATTTTGTGCCTTTGCTGCTTTCCTTGGAGAATGTCATGATTTCATGACCATTTTGTGCCTTCGGCTGCTTTGCTTGGAGAATGTCACGATTTCGTGACCATTTTGTGCCTTGGCTCCTTTGCGAATATCATTTCATTTCGTAACCTTTGGCCTTGGCCCCTTTTATCAAAAAGCGTCGCGATATCGCGACAGTTTGGCCCCTTGGTGCCCTTCTTCAAAAAGTGTCGCGATATCGCGACCGCTTTGGCACTTAGAGAAAAAAAATATATATATTTTTTTTTGTCTGATGCAAGATTGCTCCTTCGCCTCCGGATGCTCCTGCATCAGACACCCGGGGTGAGTTTGAGAAGTGACCTTCACTTCTGATCTGTCTGAGGTAGACCCAGGCGATCAACCTCTGCCTTTGACAACCAAGTCGCATCTTCTATGGGTCTGCCCTTCCATTTGACTAAATACTCAGAATAACTCCTGTTTCGAGTACTTCGGCCCTCACGCGTATCCAGGACTTCTTCTATTTCATCTACGACAGGAGTGACCGCAGGGATGCTCCACAAATCCGGGCTTGGTGTTGCACTGTTATCTCCTTCATGAAACTCGACCAAATCTGAAATGTTAAATACCGACGAGATGTTAAGTTCACTCGGCAACTCCACCTCATAAGCATTGCCCGAATCCCGTTTCCCAATGATCCTGCATGGCCCAAATTTCTTCATCTTCAGCTTGTTATAGGTCTTGGCAGGAAACCTCTCTTTTCTTAGGTGGACCATGACAGAATCTCCTACTTCAAACTCCTTAGCTCGGCGTTTCTGGTCTGCCCTTGCCTTATACTGAGTATTCATCTTAGCAATGTGTCGTGTGACCTCCTCATGCACTCCCTTCAGGTGTTCAGCAAAGTCTTCTGCCTCGGCACTGCATTTTTCTCTGGTATCTATTCTTCTCAACTCTGAAGCGTTTCTTGGGCTGCTCCCATAGATTATCTGGAATGGCGATTTATTGGTACTTCTATTGACAGAGCTGTTGTAAGCGAATTCTGCCTACGGCAGAACTAAATCCCATCCCTTGGGCTTGTCCCCTACCAAGCATCGTAGTAGATTGCCCAAACTCCTGTTAACCACCTCTGTTTGGCCATCTGTTTGGGGGTGGTATGCAGAACTGAATTTTAAATCCGTCTTCAGTTTCTTCCACAGGGTTCTCCAGAAATACCCTACAAACTTGGTATCCCTGTCCGACACAATGCTTCTTGGCAGCCCATGAAGGCGTACCACTTCCTTGAAGAACAAACCAGCCACATGGACCGCATCGCTAGTCTTCTGGCATGGGATAAAGTGAGCCATTTTTGAAAACCTGTCCACTACCACAAATATGGAGTCGTGTCCCCTCTGCGTCCTGGGCAAACCAAGCACAAAATCCATACTAATATCCTCCCATGGCCTTTCAGGTATAGGTAGTGGTTGATATAAACCAGTAGGCTGCCTCACACCTTTTGCCATCTGGCATATCCTACAACTCTGCACAAATTTTGCCACATCTTGTTGCAATTGCGGCCAGTAGTAGTTTTCACTAACAAGGGAGATGGTCTTGTCACGACCAAAGTGTCCAGCTAAACCTCCACTGTGCTTTTCCTTGATGAGATTCTCTCTCATTGAGCTCCTCGAAATGCATAATTGGTTCCCCCTGAACAACATTCCATCTTGAATCAGATAATTCAACCACTTAGTCCTGTCCAACGTAACCGACGCAGTGCAGGCTTTCCAAGCTTCTACGAAATCGGGGTCTGTAGGGTATAAACCCTTGAGCTCAGCAAACCCTACAACCTCCACCCTCATTTCCATCATCAGACATTGCCTCCTACTCAAGGCATCGGCCACCCTATTGGACCTTCCACTCCGATGCTTCAGCACAAAGGTATAGCTCTGCAGGAATTCTACCCATTTCAGATGCCTCTGATTCAATTTCCCTTGACTGTTAATATACTGCAGTGCCTGATGATCGGTATAAAGAACAAACTCCTTTGGCAACAAATAATGCCTCCATTTCTTAAGTGCTTGAACTATGGCATAGAACTCCTGATCATACACCGAATACTTCCTTCTGGCATCATTGAGCTTCTCGCTGAAATAAGCAACAGGCCTACCCTCTTGGCTCAATACGGCTCCTATGGCACTGCCACTCGCATCGCAGTCTACCTGAAACACCTTATTGAAATCTGGAAGTGCTAAGATAGGTTGCTCAGTGACCTTCTTCTTCAGCATAGCAAAGCTTTTGTCTGCTCCAGCTGTCCACTTGAATTCCTTCTTGTTCCCCTTCATTGTCTCCGTAAGAGATGCGCAAATACTGCTAAAGTTTCTAATGAACTTTCTGTAGAAACTGGCCAGACCATGAAATGATCTAACCTCGGTCACACTTCTTGGAGCAGGCCATTCTAGGATAGCCCTCACCTTTTTGGGGTCCATTTTGAGACCATCTGCTGAGATAACAAATCCCAGGTATACTAGCTCCTTCTTCACGAAGTTGCACTTCTTCAGATTGATCAGTAACTGCTCCTCCCATAGTTTCTCAAAAACCCTCCTGATGTGCATCAGGTGCTCCTCTAGGGTTCTGCTAAAAATCAGGATATCATCCAAGTAGACAATAACAAATTTGCCTAGAAATTCCTTCAGGACTTCATTCATTAACCGCATGAAGGTACTCGGTGCATTGGTTAGCCCAAATGGCATAACCAACCACTCATACAACCCCTCTCTGGTTTTAAAGGCTGTCTTCCACTCATCCCCTTCTCTAATGCGGATCTGATGGTAACCACTTTTCAAGTCAATCTTTGTGAAGTACTCAGCTCCACTTAAACAGTCCATGATATCATCCATCCTTGGCAAGTGGGAATCAGTATTTGATGGTGATCTTGTTAATTGCCCGAGAGTCTGTGCACATCCTCCATTCTCCATCCTTCTTGGGTGCTAGTACTGCTGGTACTGCACATGGACTAAGACTCTCCCTAATCAGCCCTTTCTTCAACAGATCTTGAACTTGCCGATTTAACTCCTCAGTTTCCACAGGCGTCATTCTATGTGCAGCCTTATTTGGCAAGCTCGATCCAGGCACCAAATCTATGTGGTGACTGATCTTCCTAACAGTTGGTAAACCTTCAGGAACATTATCAGAAATGATATCTGGGAACTCCTCTAACAGTCCCATGACTTCCACTGGAGTTTCCTTGCATTCTTCTTCCCTAACCCTAGGGATTATTGCATAGCACATATGATCTGGCTTCAGGCCTTCCAAAAATCTTCTGCCATCAACTAGACAGACTCGTGCACTGCTGCATACCTTCTCATCCGCCTCCTTCAAGGGTTTCAACTTGTGGCGAACTCCATTCTTCGACAAAGAATATGTGTTGGCTCGACCATCATGTACAACACTTCGATCAAACTGCCATGGTCTCCCAAGCAACATGTGACATGCATCCATAGGCAAGATGTCACATAAGACCTCATCTCGGTAAGTTCCAATATTGAACTTCACCAGGCATTGCTCACTGACTAGCACCCGATGGTCCTTTTGCAACCATGCAATTCGATAAGGGTGCGGGTGTTTTCTCCTCTCCAACTGTAGCTTGGCAACCATTTCCTCAGAAACCAAATTGTCAGTGCTTCCATTATCGATGATGATGTTACAGACCTTGCCTGCGCACTTGCATCTTGTTCGAAATAGGTTGTTCCTTTGGTCTGCCTTTTTCTCTTCACTCAACAAGACTCTTTTGATGATCATTGCTTCTCCTCTTTCTGCCTCCTCAGAGTGCTCAGATTCTACACCTTCGTCTGCTACAGCAGCTCGGGCCTGACCCTCAGGTCTTCGATTTGGCCTTTCTTGATGCTGCGGGCAGTTGTATGCCCTATGTCCTTCTTCTCCATAGTTGAAGCAGGTTCCTCGAAAGACACCTCTTCCAAACCCTCGCCCAGGCCTACCTCTTCCTCTCGGGTAGTTGTTGTTCTGATTGCGTGGGTGTTGGTTGTTCTCCTCCTTCTCTTCTTTCTGTCTCTGGCTACTGCTAGCTTCACCCATTTTCCCCAAATCTCTGTACCTTCCTCCATTGGTTCTTCCACCAGCTCTTCCACCCCTGTCCTTTCCTCTCTGCTTTCCATCAAATCTCCTATTCAGTTTCTCCTCCACTTTTAATGCAAACTGGTATGCATCCTCCACCGTGCCCATCCTAACCAGCCCCAGCTCTTCTTGAATGCTGGTTCGCAACCCATTGATGTATCGTGCGACTTTCTCCTTATTCGCCTCAGAATGGCCGGTCCTAATCGAGATCTGATAGAACTCCTCCGTATACTCCTTGACAGATTTACTTGCCTGTCGAAGACTCTGCATCTTTCTCAACAAATCCAACTCATAATCTGCAGGGATGAACTGTCTCTTCAATTTCTCCACCATCCTATCCCACCTGGTGATCTTTTCCTTTCCCCTCCTGTTCCTTTCCAGCTGCACTCCTTTCCACCAGATGCTAGCATGTCCTTTCAGCTTGGTTTTCATGAACCTGATCCGATTTGGGTCTGAGATCTCTTCATACTCGAAATACTCCTCCATGTCGTTGATCCAGTCTATCAACTCCTCGGGGTTGAGGTTCCCAGAGTAAGTAGAGACGTCAAATTTTGGCTTCTTCCCGATCTGGGATATGGCCCTATACAGCCTAGCCTCTGCTGGATCCAATGCTTCTTCCTCATCAGATGGACCCTCTTCTTCCCAAACTTCATCCTCACTGGGTTCCTCCCTTCTTGGCTCAACTCCCCTTCTGATTTCCTCCTGCAGGGCTTCAACTTGCCTCTGCAAGGCTCTAAGATCGACCTCTGCTTGTCTGTTCCTCACACCACCACGGTTCCTACGTGGAGGCATCCTGCTTCTTCTTCACAACCCACAACCACAATCCTGGCGCAAACTGCCTCACTGTCGGCGATCGGTTTGCACACTCAGAACCTTCTGGCTCTGATACCACTTGAAGCAGAACTAAGATAACACACAAAAAAATTCACCCAAATTCATTAACAGAGATCTTAAATTCAGAAATACAGTCATTCTATTCAAATGGCCAAGAACCCCCTTTACAATGCGTGTGCGGCCTTTTTTATAACAGAACCGACCCTCTTCGGACATCATTACACAGAATGCGGGATTCCCTGTAACCACCCGCACGAATGTTCTGCCACCGCCTGCAAGATGCTGCCAGGTACCCCGAACCATCATGGCTTGTAATGGCGGAGTGCGCTGCAGCCGCCTGTCCATTCTCCATCGAGTCATCATTCATAGGAATGCGCCACAGTCCTCAGTAATCTGTACCACGTGTCCTCCTGCAATGGTCCCTGTAACCGCTTAGTGCTCTATGGCCGCCTGTAATTCGATGCCACGTGCCCTGCTGTAATGGCCTCTGCAACCGCCGGCTGGTCTGGAGTCGTGAGCGTTCTGTCACGATATCACGACGTTTTTGCTCCCAGACTTTCTCTCTCCTCTTTGGTCGCGATATCGCGACGTTCTGGCGTTTGGCTTCTCTTTTCTCCTTGGGGCCGCGATTTCGTGACACGTCACGAAATCGCGACGCCTAAGCCTTCCGTACTTGCTTTCTGCCTTCGGGCCGCGAAACCGTGACATGTCACGATTTCGCGACGTCTTTGCCCTTCGCACTCGGTTTCTTCCTTCGGGCCGCGAAACCGCGACATGTCACGATTTCGTGACCATTTTGCCCCTTGGTGTCTTTGTCCCAAAGGTGTCGCGATTTCGCGACGTCTTTTGCGCCCTTGAGCCCTTACTCCGAAAGAGTCACGATTTCGTGACCACTTTGCGCCTTCGAGCCTTGCCTCCGGAAGTGTCGCGATTTCGCGACCACTTTGCGTCTTCGAGCCTTGCCTCCGGAAGTGTCGCGATTTCGTGACCACTTTGCGTCTTAGAGCTCAGCTCCCGAAAGTGTCGCGATTTCGTGACCACTTTGCGCCTTCAAGTCTTTGGCCCGGAAGTGTCACGATTTCGTGACCCCTTTATGTCTTAGAGCTTTGCCTCCGAAGGTGTCGCGATTTCATGACCATTTTGTGCCTTGGTCTCTTGGCTTTGAAAATGTCACGATTTCGTGACCATTTGGCGTCTTGGCTTCTGTGCCTTGAAAATGTCACGATTTCGTGACCAATTTGCGTCCAGGCTGCGTTGCTCTAGAAATGTCACGATTTCGCGACCATTTTGTGCCTTGGCTGCTTTGCTTGGAGAATGTCGTGATTTCGCGACCATTTTGTGCCTTGGCTGCTTTGCTTGGAGAATGTCACGATTTCGTGACCATTTTGTGCCTTGGCCCCTTTTATCAAAAAGCGTCGCGATATCGCGACAGTTTGGCCCCTTGGCGCCCTTCTTCAAAAAGTGTCGCGATATCGCGACAGTTTGGTCCCTTGGCACTCTTCCTCAAAAAGCGTCGCGATATCATGACAGTTTGGCCCCTTGGTGCCCTTCTTCAAAAAGTGTCATGATATCGCGACCGCTTTGGCACTTAGAGAAAAAAAATTTTTTTTGGCTGATGCAAGATTGCTCCTTCGCCTCCGGATGCTCCTGCATCATTTCATGATGGAGTGCATTATTGGGTTTAGAGGATTAGGGGATCAATTTCCCTCATGATTTTGCTTTTCATGTTTAGTGTGTATGCTATGAGCAAATATATGGGTCTTTTATCTTCTAGATAAAAACATAGAATAGCCACTAGCCAAGCATATGCAATAGGATTTGGTGACAAAGTTTCTAATCTCAAGACTCTAGCATAACCATTTTTCCTTCAAATAAAGATCTAGTTGATGACTCCTATGCTTCATTGGTGGTTCTTTCATACAATATGCTTGTAACTAACTAGTAAGGTGGACCTCTATAGCATACTCTAATCCATAAGGTTGTAGGGTCAAGTCTCAATATAGATTTTTTTGTTTAAGAATATTTGGAAGGGAACATTAAAATATGGGCCTTCACTTTCTCTTCTCAACAAAAAACTAACCACCTTGGTTATGCCAAGGTGCTTAGCACTAAGAGGGATCATGTTTGAATGCCATGGAGGTATGTCTTAGACTATTTAGATTAGTCTAGACCCCTAGCCAACATGGACCTCTATAGTACCACATCACACATATATATACCTATGTGCTTGACCAATCAACATGAAACAAATATCAATGATTAGGTGAATAAAAGGAGCTAAGGTAATGAAAAGTGATTGGGTTTTTCTAGTAAATAAAATATTACCAAGTGAGAGATCAAGATTGGTGATAGCTTCCTTAAGGTTAGAGCCTTTATTTTTAAAATTTTAGGGGTCCATTAGGATAAATATAATGGTAAATTACTTCATTTATTGAGGCAAGAGCCTATTTAATACATGCCTTGGGTTACAAATTGGAAGATCGATACTCTTAAGGAGAAGATCATTGCATGCAAGAATTATTAAAATAATATCTCAGCTAAAAATGCATGATCTAATAATAAAATAATATAATACAATATTCCTAACATACCCCCTTATTACATTATTTGGTATAGGAAATATCAAGACCTCCATTTAATTTAGAGGAGTCTTGGCTTTAGATTTTTCTTTAGTTTTAGCTCTATCTCTAGCTCTTGGATCTGGATTTAAGCTTTGGCTTTGGATCTTAGATCTAGATCTATCTCTTGTCTCTTTAATCTTGGATTTTAGGTCTTAGCTCTAGTTCTAGCTCTTGGAATTGGATTTTGGATCTAGCTCTTGGATCATGGTTCTTGGCTCTAGCTCTAGATCTTAGCTCTTAGTTGTCTAAATACCTCTAGGTCCTCTACCTTTAGGTCCACCTCAGGGTATACTACCTCTAGGTTTACCACTAGGACTACTACCTCTAGGTCTACCTCTAGGTCTGCATCTACATCTACTACATCTAGATTGACCACTAAGTCTATTATTGGGTTGGAATTTAGGTCTTCCACATAGTCTACATCTAGGTCTATTGCATCTAGGCCAACAAATAGGTCAACCATTATATCAACCTCTAGGTCTTATACCTCTTGGTATACCATTGGATATACATCATGTTCTGTTATTAAATCTACCACTAGATCTACTTCTCGAATTACCTCTAGGTTTGTTATCTCTAGGTCTACCTCTAAGTCTACTTTTGGGACTATATTTGGATCTACCTCTTGGATTACTTATTTTTTATAGAATATATTCAACATTGCTTTCATGTTGTCCCATTATGTGACATTTGTTCATCCAGAATCAATATGTACCTTGGTAATTTTTATTTATGCAACATATGCTTCTAGGAGTTACATGGAATTTTGATTTCATGAACTTAGTCAAATTTTTAATGGATTAACTATTATAACCAAGGTCTTTATTTTTTGGCTTTATATTTGGCATTATAGGCTCTCTTATACCTTACCCACATTTTCCTAATCCTATCCCTTTATAAACCATTCATTTTATAGGTCAAAGGGTTTGGACCATTGGTCAAAGTGCTCCCTTGGGAAGGTGGAGACCATGGTTCAAATCCCTTAGGCCTTGTAGAACTAGAGGACATATTGCACTAGTGCTGCTAGTTACATTAAAAAGTTTTCCTGACACAACTAGAGTTTATAGTGGTAGAAAGGAGTAGGATTTAAACCCATGATGAGGTGACGGAAAAATGTAATAAGTTACTGATTCCTCTAGTATATGCAAAAAAATATTTATTTTATTAGCTTGGAGCCGATTCCTTTGGTGTACTTTTCAAAGCACCCAAGTTCTTGCTCTTCAACATGAATTTCAACACTTGTGCCATTATAATCAATAGCATTCAAGTAATTAGTATCTCAAGCTAAATATCTCTTAGTGATAAGATCACTTGTGTCATAGTAGATATTTTTCATTAAGGGATTGAGGTTGCTTGTGTCACAAGCAACATCTCCCACCATGGGCTTGACCTTCAATTGCTCCTTTATGTTCTCTTTCCCTTTACTCTTACAAATATCAATTTTTATTAAAGCCATGTATATTGTCCTTACATCATCTATATGGGTTATAATACCAATTTGAAGAAGGTCTTAAAAACCATCAACATCTTTGAGAATTATTTGCAATCAACTCTTTGGGGTGAAATATTATCCATCTTTATGAATATCCTTACCTTCTAGGAAATAAAGGCCCTTAAGACCCTTATTTGGTATGATATAATTTTGAACATTAAGTGGATTTCTTTCAAAATCCCACCTTTATTTTATTTTTTAAATACAAAACTTATGAAAATTACATCAAAATTTGGGGGGTCACAATAAATGTCCTATTATAAGCCTCATGTAATATCGTTCAAATCTAAAAGAATTATAAGATAAATAAATTTAGCCATGACTTTGGTGAATATGTCTACGATTTGATATTCTATTATGTAATACTTTAGATGAATCGATTGTTATTGAATAAGTTATCTGATATAGTGATGGTATACTTTAATGTGCTTAGTCCTTGCATGAAATACTAAAATTTTGACAATATTAACGATATTTTGATCATCATAGTGTAATATAGTAGGCTATGTCTAGTGTTGTTATAACTTAGAGAATGTTTCTTAACCATTTGTTCTCTTTGGATGCCTCTTTGGTTGTTATGTATTCAAATTTGTTTGTGGATATGGAAAATATACTTTATTTCTTGTTATACTTAGATACAGGACTACGACCAAGTGAGAAAACATACCTGTAGACACCAAAACAACACCAATCTGATCATGTGGATACAAGCACTGACCGAATTGGCATACATAGCCCCTAGGGCAGCCCCTAGAGGTTAAACAATGGTCCTAACCACTCCCAAAGCAGTTTTGGAAGGTCAGAGGTCAATTTGGCACCTTTCAAGCACCCTGCTCCTTACTCGTTCCACCCTGGGGTGATTAGAATGCTATTCGCCCCACCCCGGGATGATTAGCAGCAATCGCTCCAGGGTGGGGCGAATAGCAGGTTTGACGGGCAAAAGGTCAAACCTTGACAAATGGTAGCTCAGATCCGCCACTCAACTCCACCTTCAATGCATGGGAGTGTGAGTGAGCATTTTTGAGCTCAAAGAGGCAGTCATAGAGGCAGTCATGGAGCCCTTAATCAGGGAGGAATCTTCTCTCCCCTGGGAAGGCATGATGGCCAAGTGGCGCCCCTGCATGCACATTCAAAGCAGACCTTCAGGTCTATAAAATGGTGAGTCTTCTCACCCCAAAAAGAGGATAGAGCAGGAGCATTTGGAGCAATGGAGTGCTGCCGAATTACATCCTCACCCCTCACTTGTGCTTCTTACATCCTTGATCTCTCTTTTGGAAGGGAGGTTATTGGGTGAACATTGGAAGCGCAATCCGGACCCAAAACCCAAACATTTGGCCACAATACCCCACCCAATTTTTTGACACAACCCCCTAGGAGGTTTTGGACCCATCCCAAGTGGATTGGTGTCGAAACCAAGCCCCAAACGATGGGCGTCCTGCCCCCGGGTGCCCCCGCACTGTTGTAGTCCTAATCGCCCCACCCCGAGTGATTAGAAATATGTAGTATATTTCTTCACTATTTATTTTGCATCTTATTTTATGTCATTCATATATGCTGCCATTCAAATTTCATGCCATTCTGATGAGTTTTGACTGTGTTTTCATTGTTTTTCGCTTTCACTAACATACAGGGAGCATCTTCGGATACAGGGTGATCGGGGCTGAATCTGCAAAATCTGACCTTCTGGGTCATCTCAAAATGCCCTATTTTGCCTAACCCCAACTTTGTAGGTGTTTTGGAGGCCTCTAGATGGGACATTTAGGAGGTTGCTTTCTGACATTTTATGACAGTCCTAATCGTCCCACCCCGGAGCGATTAGAAATCTACAATATATTTCTTGACTGTTCCTTTTGTAGTGTGTTCATGATGGTGTTTGCATGCTTCTATCCAAATTTCATCTTATTCTAACATGTTTTGATTACCATTTTAATTATTTCATGCATGCATTAACCGGAGGCCTTGGGGATTGCATGTTTCCCTCCATCCGTAGGTGCTATTAATCATTTGCTATTTCTTTGAACATAGGATCTCGACATCAGAGGGGTAGAAAGGAACTACAGATGCATTCATGCAAGTGGCGGTGATGTTTGGCCCACCCATTTCAAATGTGGGCACGCGGAAGATCCCGAAGGGAAGCGTACCATCCGTGGTGTAACAAAACTATATCTAACGCTCCTAGCCCCTAAAAAGGAAGGAGACGTATTGTAACCTGATCTCAAAGAAAAATTAATAAAATAAAGGGCTGCACTTTACATTTGCTTTATATCTCATTTCAGTTCGTTTGTTTTCCCTTTTCATGCACTTTAGTCCTTTCTTCATTCGTAGGACTTAGCATTTCATATGCTTTTGTTTGCATCGCACCCGGTATGCCATTGCTTCCGTATCCTCATGCTTTCAGTGGCGATCATGGTGGGACCCTATCCCCTAATTTTGGGATCAAAATTTTGATCAAAATTTTGTGTTTTTGCTTGCAGGTGTTAATCCTTCAAGCGCTGGACTGCTGCTCGTGCCACCCTGTGACGAATACAGACTAGAATTCATGCCACCCTGGGATGAATAAGGCATTCATCCCACCCTATGATGAATACAGATCTGCTATTCATCCCACCCTAGGATGATTAGCTCTCTATGCATTTTTGAGTAGAAACTCAGAGGCATCTGGTGTGGGCAGAGAAGAGGTAGGTTTTCTGAACATCCTCTGTAATTTTTTGTCTCTGTTTCTATGATTTTTCTATTTTCTTTGCTTGCATAGAAAATTTTACTGCATGTTTTCTTTCTTTGCACAAGTAAAAATAACCACACACACCACGTGATAATATAAACATCAAGGAGTTGGTCGTAAAACCCCAACACTTGATCAAGACCAACGGTGGATTTCATCACCACCTTGGCTTGAATTTTTGCATACATAACCCTGATCGCTACTGTTGCTAGACGTAAATCCTGATGAAAGCTGACCAAGTGTAGCTGGGGTGATTCCCAATGCATGAGGATAAGTCTTCTATGGTAGGTGTCAAAAATAGAGTGATTCCCCTTTCATACCGCCTATGTTCCACGTACTTTTCTGCTCTCGCGTACCAATAGTTTCCCTCACGTAAGGGTGGGTATATTGAGAGGTTCGGTATAATGGCCTGGTAGTGGTATATTGAAGGGGCGACCATTTTGGGAGATATAAGAGCCCTCATATTGCATATACAACAAAATTTTCTTTACAAGGTTTTCAAAACAAAATCAAAACACACTAAACCAGATCTAGGGCACACCTTTAATCTATAAACGAGATAATCATTGCTTTGATTGTGTGGTCCCCTTTTGTTTAGTGTAGCATAAAAAATTATAAAGAAGATAAAAACCTACATATCTTGTAGAGAGACACCACCATGGTGTACACCCGTAGCCAAGCCCAATCATGGGCAGAAGCTACGAAAAGTGTACAAGGGGGCACAAGTCACCTCCGCTATAGCCCCAAGGACTTGGTCATACCACCTTGGTGGCCTGACCCACAAAATAGTCCACATCATACCATGACAGAATGGGACTATAGAGGCACCCCTTCGAGGGGCACGCCCATGCAACATAGACCCTTTCAGGAGGAGTCCATACACGTGGCACTCAACATAGATGGGAGGGCTCCCTTAGACACTCGTTATGAGTGGCCACCATGCGATGAAGTGCTAGAACAACATAGGGTCCATAAGGAGGGGCCACATGATTACATCATCCCTCCTCTACCCCTTATTACTATCAAAAACAATAGGCCAAATCCAGAGCACAAGGCTCTTCAGACAGGGCGAGCCAACTCTGCCCACCCCTTTCACATATACGAAAGGGAGCATGAGGAAAACCACTACATTCCTCAAGAGCAATACACAACATGGGAACAATGCGCTTCCACACCTGCTATTTATCAGGATCACCTACTGAGGCCAGAGCCTCGGGTGAATGCCGCTAACCTCGATAGAGGGAAGTGACCTATAGAGATCTCGGATCACCATGACCGAGATAGATGTGTAGGGGAGGCATCTAGGCCTCCTAGACTCAAGACGATGGAACAAATCGACTTGGCATTTGCCAAACATGCCACCCGCCAAGCGCAAATCATGTAGCTTGAGCAAGACCAACAATAGTTAGAGCACCTGTATCACCTTAGCAAAGAGCGCATTCGACGTCAGACAGATGAGTTGCTCCAGAACACTATGCCTGAGAGGGTCCCAACCCCTCGCATGCATAGGACAGAGTTGTATGAGAGGCACAACCCCTTGGTGCGAGACAGGTCTCCATGACCTTATCAAGTGTTGCCTCCAAGACCTCCTAGACCTGAGCGGGAGACCACCCCTAGAGCCAATGATGGGCACCCTCCATGGGCACCCACCCATGTTTATAGGTCATGCCCAAGAACTCCTCAAGAAGCCTATGAGGAATTTGAGCAAGAAGAAGAGTGGGCTGAAATGCCCTACCAAGGCAGGGGGTGCTATCCAGTTACCCCTCCATAGGCCTCAAGTTCCCCGTAATTCACAATGGGAACAAACCAAGGAGGAAGAGATCAAATCTTTCGATGCATACAAAGCGTTGCTAGAGTGCTTAGAGTCTATGGAGACCAAGACTTCTGGGCCCCAAAATCCCACTTTACGCCAGCTCCGTAGTCACCCTGTGCATCCTTCAGTGCCTGCACCCCCATACCCTGAACACTTTAAAATGCCTCAATTGGCAATCTTTAGAGGGGATGAGGATGCCCAAGAGCACGTGACAAGATTCTTAAGCCAATGCTTTGGCATTCAGGACAATGATGCTTTGCTTCTAAGAACATTTATAACCACGTTCGTAGGCCCTACCTCGGATTGGTTTACCCAGTTGTCGAAGCATAGCATCAGTAACCTGGACCAGCTAGTGGACGCGTTCCTCGAACGTTTCACCTTCAATACCAAGAAGAAGGCATCATTAAGTGACCTAGCTAGCCTCAGGAAGTATGAGGAAGAGACCATGGTGGCTTATGGAAATCGATGGAGGACGTTGCTTTCAAAGCTACCTTACCTCCCTCCCATGGCCGACCTGACCCAAATGTTCTCGAAGAGTTGTTTGAGGTCGATCTCCATGCTATTGTAGCTGCAGCAATATGCCACTCTCGAGGAAGCCCTGGCGCAAGCCAGAATCATTGAGGAGATCAAGATACAGGATGGCGAGATTGCCAAGCCATGCAAGAAAGAGTGGCCCAAAAATGCCAAAATTGGGTCAATGCAACCGAAACCCGTCATGGTCAATCAAGTTGCTATAAACATACCTAAGCCTGCACAAGCAACACAGCCCCCAAAGGCTAATTATCAGGCAGTTCCTCTTGACACCTATGAAAAGGAAAATCATAGGCAAGAGCAAAATCAGTAGCGTCACCCTAGGCGACAATTCACACCCTTCACAGAGTCTAAAGACTCCTTGTTTGACCACTTGTCCATGAAAAACTTGATAAACCTGCCAGAAAGTCGACCCGTAGACCCCAACGTGCCAAAACCCAAGGGCTATAGGGAAGACTTGTACTATAGATTTCATCAATAGAAAGGACATGACCTTTACGCATGTTGGAAGTTCAAAAGCTTAGTGCAAGACCTAATAGACAACAAAATGCTAGCGGTGGATAATCCCGTAGCACCAAACAACCAACAGATGGAGGTCTTCAAAGACCCCCTGCCTACCCATGATGCATAGGCAAAGACTCTTCAAGTCAATGAGGTGACACAAAACTGCCCCATGCAGGGGTATGTAGGGATGATAAGCATAGTGACACGGAACAAGAGGTATCCAAGCACAGCTGCCCCGTTGCAGCTACAGGAGAGGTTCCATCAATGTCACAACCTCAACAACACCCTACACAACCTCCTCCACCTAGACCAGTGGCCACGATTCAGACTAAACTTACCCAAAGTTTAAGGACCACGTCGGCTAGGCTCTCCATCTATGAGCTCATCCAACAATCACCGCCCCATCGAGAGGCTCTAATGGAGATACTCAAAGCCATCGAGCTACAGCCCCATGAAGCAAACTCTTTCAACAACTTTGTGGGACATGTAAAATGATGTACAGAACCAGTCATCACCTTTAGAGAAGATGAACTAAAATCGGTGACTGGTGATATGGTGGATCCACCCCTGCACGTCATTGCATGGGTCAACGAGATTCCATTTAAGAGGGTGTTGGTGGACACTGGCTCATCCAACAATATAATCACAACAACGGCATTGAAACACCTCAAGTTGCCAGCATCTCACATTGTGGCCTCCACCTATACTCTTCGAGCATTCAATGACGCGATATGCTCGATGGTTGGCACAATTGTCCTACCCATCCAAGTGGGACAAAAGACTATTCCTACATTGTGCCACATCCTGGAAGGTGAGATGGCCTACAATATCTTATTGGGCCGGCCTTGGATCAGGGACATGAAGTGTGTCCCTTCGATAGCCCATCAATGCCTAAAGTACACATACGAAGGGCAAGTGCATGTAGTCCCGATAGACTTAGAGCCCTTCAAGTATTGCAATGCGGTGTAGCTGATGCCACAATCGACCCTTCCATCGACACATTTGGACTTTCAGTTGAATCCATCCAAATAGGGTCCGATTCCGCATACATCCCCACTATTAAGTCCCTCAAATCCCCAATCGGGTCCATCTTCATCATCTGGTCCTTCACCAATGATGCCACCTACGGTGGCCACACCGAAGGACAATGGGAAGAAACCCCTGGAAGAGGCACCACCATCGGTCTCAACCATCTCTACCGAAGAGGTGCCTAGCCGAATGGAAGTCGAGATGCCTAGTTCACCCGACATGGAGTGGACCCAGGAAGAACTCCCATTCCCTCCCCTCAACCACCAATGATCACCATTGAGATGGCCAATACGGGCCTGGGGGAGTATCTAGTGTGGAACATTGTAGCAACACCCACGCTTGAGTCCATGCAAGACATGGGGAGACCTCGCCTCCCCATCGACACTATTGTCCCTTTGGGCTACCCACCAAATTAGACAAATTTTGTATATGGGGGCCTCGACAATGGCATTGAACCTTACCTGCAAGAGGAAGAGGATGAAGAGCCCTTTGCTGAGAACGTCAACTATCTATCCAACCCATACTTCGCTTTGAAATACCTTGGCCAATGTAATTGGCATGGATATGGGTTAGGCAGATATGAACAAGGGGTGCGCGTTCTTTGTCAACCAAGATATCAGATGCCATACGACAAATCAGGAGTAGGGTTCAACCACCCTCTGCCCCTTGACATCTTGGTAGAGAACATGCAAGGCCTAGGGCTAGGCAACAAGGATGGGTTGGCACAAGATCCATATGCCAATCCTAACACAACATACACATTGGGGGATTATCTCCCATTGTTAACAACCAACCTTGTGGGCCTCAACAATTCCTCCCCTTTGATCGAGAAAGGGGAAAGTTCAAGAACTTGCCTCCAAAAGGGATATAGACAAGGCCAAGAAGGATCTTCAGAAGATGAGTCAGAGTATGAGGTAGCACCTTGGGACCCTTTCGAGTCCGATAGCAATCACTCGCAAGTGATGCCCATAGATGACTATCAGGAGAACTTCATGGCAATGTTCCCCTTCAATGCTCCAATCGAGCAAATGCCACCTCAAGAGAATCAGGTCCTCCCATAGAGAGCGGAACAACCTCGATGGGACCAAATTAACTTGCTCGAGTAGAACGAGCCTCACATGCCACAAATAGTTATCGAAGCCAATGAAGGCCTATGGATCTCCGATAGCGATTATGAAGATGAGACTGAGATGGCATATCTCAACCATATGCGGTAGCAACAATACCCCATGGACATTGATGACATGTTTGAATAGCTAAACATGGGGCCAAGGCATAGGTGGCACCTAAACCAAGCACAGTTGGACCAAGTGCTGCATCCGCCACTTTAGGCATACAGAGAGCACCTTCCACCCAGAGACCCTATAGAGCCATCAGTGCCAAGGGTAGACCCTATCCTGTTATCCACACATAGGGCCGATCCATTTGTGCCAATACCCACAGAGCCAGATCCGGAGCACAAAGATCACCAAGGATGTCCGAGTCACCACCCGCATGGTAATGGAGACCAAATTCACTTCATCAACATGATCTCCATTGACTTAACCACCCCCATCCACAATCCAACCGATCCAGCATGACCATTGTATCTAAACCTAGATGCCATAGACTGGGATCATGCTAACTCACCACCATCCCCATCAGAGTACTGGCCTTGCGGTGAGATGCTTCATTTCACCCCAAGACCAACTCAGGATATCTTCCATGCTGAAGAGGAACCCGACGTTCCAAACGTAGATCTAAATTTAGCAAATGATATCCACCTGATCCCAACTCCACACCAGTTGGAGGATGGGTCCCACATGTCAGTCGAAGAGATGACTGACGTAGACATCGGCTCTGATCCAATGAATCCACAAATCATCAAGCTGGGGGTAAGTCTATCCCCCAAAGAGCAAGCCGATTACATTGCCCTTCTCAAAGAGAAGAAGGAGGTTTTTGCATGGTCCTACAAAGACATGTCAGGGCTAGACCCATAGCTAGTCATGCATAATCTAACGCTTGATCCGACAGTCAAGCCAGTCAAGCAAAAACTACGTAAGATGCACCCAACAGTAGCCTTAATGGTCAAATATGAGCTACAAAAGTTGTTGGATGCATAGTTTGTCATCTGCATGGATTACCCACCATGGCTGTCCAACATGGTACCCATCAAGAAGCCTGATGGGAGGATTCGCATATGCACCGATTTTTGAGATCTAAACAAAGCGAGTCCCAAGGATGATTTCCCCTTGCCTAGCATCGATGCATTGGTAGATGCTACAGTAGGCCATGAAATGCTTTCCCTCATGGATGGTTTCTCGGGATACAATCAGATTCGTATCAATCCCGATGATCAACTCAAAATGGCGTTCACAATGCCTTGGGGGACATTTTGTTATAAGGTCATGCCCTTTGGCCTTAAAAATGCTGGCGCCACCTACCAACGCGCTATGACATACATCTTCCATGATCACATGCATAAAACTTTGGAAGACTATATGGATGATTTGTTGGCCAAATCTCTTTTGTGCCCAGATCATCTCGATGACTTAAGCAAGATCCTCGATCGCCTCATCGAACACAAAGTCAGACTAAACCCCAAGAAGTGCGTATTTGGCATCACATCTGGAAAACTCTTGGGTTTCATAGTCTCAAAATGAGGCATCGAGGTAGATCCAAATAAATTCAAGGCAATCCTTGAAATGCTTCCCCCAACCACCATCAAGCAGCTCAGAAGCTTGTAGGGAAAGGTCACGTCAATCAAGCGCTTCATAGCGCAATTATCTGACAAGTGCCGACCCATGAATAAATTATTACACAAGGGGGTAGCATTTCACTGGGATGACGAGTGCCAGTCAGCCTTCGATGACATTAAACAATACTTGGCTTCACCACCAGTATTGGCACCACCTAGACCAGGAGTGTCATTCTATTTATACATCTCAGCTACTGAGGTGGCACTGGGTGCCATGCTAGCCCAAAAAAATGAACTACATAAAGAACAGGCTACTTACTATCTTAGCCGCACCCTAGTCAGTTATGAACTTAACTATGCATACGTCGAGAAGCTATGCTTAGCAGTGGTATTTGCCACCAAAAAGCTATGCCATTACATGCTGAGCAATACGACGTATGTTGTGTCTAAGGAGAATCCATTATGGTACATGATGAGTCATACTTATCATAGTAGCCGCATGACGAAATGGATCATGTTGTTGATGGAGTTTGACATCGAATTCATTGGACAGAAGTCCATCAAAGGTCAAGTCATCACCGATCAACTAGCAGAGGCTCCTCTCGAAGATGATCAGCCTCTGACCATAGAGCTACCCGATGATGGGGTCTTCCATGTCTCAGAATCGCCAGATTCTGATGAGCCTGAGTCACAGGCCGACATAACCTTATTCTTTGATGGTTCTAAATGTGAGCAAGGGGGTGGCACGGGAATCATATTCTTCACACCGCAAGGGGCTCCAATGCCTCTATCATTTAAACTTGATTTCCCATGCACCAACAACAATGCCGAATACGAAGCCTTGCTCATAGGTCTTCAGACAACAATCACCATGAACATCAAATGCTTGAACATCTTTGGTGATTCACTGTTAATCGTCAACCAAGTGAAAGGGGTATTCCAATGTAAATGCCCAGTTCTACAGGCCTACAAAGCCCTTGTGGATAAATTCCTAGCAAAGCTTGAATGGTACGACATCGAGGCACTCCCTCGATCATCGAATCATTTTGTGGACACTATGGCCTCCTTGGGGTCACTAATCCCGCAAGACCCTTCTGGTGAGATGACAACCATTCAAGTCAAAACATTATCGCAATCCATGATGGAGCGTGCAAGCTCGACCTAACGCCAGGAATCCACCTGATCCAGATTGAACCATCTCAGGATAGGTTCTCTCGAATCCATGATAGTCTGAATCATGCCAACTAGGGGTCCTTGTTCTCCCTGATCCCTCTTAATAGCAACACAATGCTATTCTTACAAGTTCTTTCCCGCTCAACTTTTGCTAGGGACGAACTTCAAGAGGGATTGGCAGTTCATACCATCGAGGTTTCTGATCAGAAGAATTGGTACACACCCATAAGAGACTACCTCAAGCTAGGTAACCTCCCACTTGGATTGTCACATGCCGTGAAAAGATCATTCAAATAGAAAGTGGCAAAACATGTCTTGCTAGGAGACATTTTGTACCATCGAAGCTACGAAGGGATCCTCCTCCATTGCTTGGACCAACAGGAGTCCACTTGGGTGATCACCCAAGCGCACGATGGTACATGTGGTGGCCACTTCAACGGTATGGCCATCGCAAAGTGCATTCTTCGCATGGGCTATTATTGGCCATATTTAGAGCGAGATTGTTGCGCGTATGTAAGGAAGTGCATGAAATGTCAACACCATGCTAATTTGACACATGTACCTTCTCAGGCCTTGCAGCCGATCCAATCGGCTTGGCCATTTTTATAGTGGGGCTTAGATCTAATCGAAAAGATCTCCCTTGCATCGTCAAGTCATCACACGTTTATCATAACGGCCACAGAGTACTTCACCAAGTGGGTGGAAGCAATTTCGCTTACCTCTACGACTGGGACCCGCATTGCGGAGTTTATTTTACATAACATCATATGTCATTTTGGTATTCCATCCAAGATCATCTCGGATAATGGGACGTCATTTAAGAACAAAGATGTGCGTGCTTTGACAACAAAGTACAAAATTCAGCATAATTTTTTGACACCTTATTATCCGTAGGCAAATGGGCAAGCAGAGGCGTCAAACAAAATGCTAGTTGCCATCCTTAAAAATATGGTCACAGATAGTCATAAGGATTGGCACATTCAAATCCCACTTGCTCTTTGGGCTTATCGCACTAGCATTCGGACGCCCACTGGGGCAACTCCATTTTCGCTGGTGTATGGCTCCGAGGCGGTCATGCCTCTCGAGTTGGAAATACCTTCCCTACGCATATCAATGCAAGAGTTCATCGATGATGACACTGCATGGTAGGCCTAGTTAGACCAGCTTACGTTGCTCGATGAACGATGCATCAATGCTCTCGAGCATTTACGTATCTATCAAGAGCGACTTAAGAAAGCATATAACATGAAAGTTCACCTGAGGGACTTTCAGGTTGGTGACTTGGTCTTAAAAGAGAACCAACAAAATTCTAACTTGCCGCCCCATCTAAGGGACAAGTTCATGGCAAACTGGTTAGGTCCTTATGTAATTGATAGTAAAATAGGACCTAGAACATACCGGCTCACCTCTCTTGAAGGAATCAAGGAACTAGAACCCTTGAACATCAGTCATTTGAGGCCATTCCACATTTAAAAGAGCCATAGCCCACCCCAAAAGCTCCAAGGATTCCCACAATCGCTTGGTCAACCAAAATCCCCAAGGGCCCATAATCCCTTTGGTCAAACCAAAAGCTCCAAGGATTCCAAAATCACTTGGTCAACCAAAAATCCCCAAAGGTACCTATAATCCCTTTGGTCAAACCAAAAGCTCCAAGGATTCCCACAATCGCTTGGTCAACCCAAAATGCCCCAAAGGTATCTATAATCCCTTTGGTCAAACCAAAAGCTCCAAGGATTCCTGCAATCACTTGGTCAACCCAAAACATCCCCAAAGGTACCCATAAACCCTTTGGTCAAACCAAAAGCTCCAAGGATTCCCACAATCGCTTGGTCAACCTAAAATGCCCCAAAGGTATCCATAAACCCTTTGGTCAAACCAAAAGCTCCAAGGGTTCCCACAATCGCTTGGTCAAAAACAAATATTCAAAAACAAACAAAAACAAAAAATAATCAAAAATAACAAAAAAATTGCATCTCACTTCCATGCATACTCTTAAAAATCAAAACACAAAAAAAAATAAATTGCATTAGGCATCGCATACATACATTGCATATTTGTTGGTCATACAGGTCACAAGCACCATAGACTGTAATTACTAGGCAATTCCATCATTTTCCACATTCATCCATTTTGTAAAAACATCCATCCAAAATAACACCCTCCACATTTTTCACAATATCATAATCGTTGTCTCCTAATGTCTTTAGGGTTTTTCATCATTCAGCTATCTTTAGATTTCTAGTCAAAATTGTACAAAGTCAGACAAATTTTACAAAGGTAGAATTTTACTTGGATCACACCTTGTTACGTAGCATCCCAACACAAGTTAAAACACATAAAAATTCCCAAGTTGTGTGAACGCAAGATGAAACCTACAAAGCAATCTAGGGTACCATAGGTGAAAGGTTAGCCTGCTCATCCCCCTATGCGAATGGTTCAAGAATGCTGAGAATTGACAAAAGGACAAGCTCTTCCCCATCCAATTCCCCATAATAAATAGTGGTTACAATCCACTATCAAAAATCCCAAACACCTTTGATCCCCAAAGTCCAAGATCTATTCATCCACAAAAACCACACAAAAAAAGGGTAGTCATTCCATTCAAAAGATCACAAGCAACCTAACCGAGCTCAACTTTGAAATCCAAAATGCAAAATCAAATAGTGGTTATCACCACTACTCAAACCCCTTGCTCAAAAAAAAAGAGAAAAATAAATAGTGATTTTCATCACTATGTATGAGAGCAAGTATCCCAACAAGTTGAGCAACCGAAAGATGCCTGAGCTTGAATCCCTAGAATTCTCAACATTCAAAAAACCATCTAGGTGATCCTCATTACGGGTTTGGTGGATAGCCTACCTGGCAATGGCGGTATCCTAAATGCATGACGATATGTCTATCACATTAGCTTTGCATGTGAGTAGACCAATGTTTGCATGTGGATGAGCTAGCTTATGGTACCTTAGATTGTCCTATGGATTAATCTTACTAAATACAACAAAGGAGTTAGTGGAGCTAATTAGGTGATCCTCAGTACAGGTTTGGTTGACAGCCTACTTGGCACTGGCGGTATCCTGACAAATACCACATAAACAAACTCAATCGCACACACAAGGATGTGAAATAACTTGGTCAAACTCAAGTCTGATTCGTACCTTGTTCAAAAGTCTTGTAAGATAAATGTACAGTCTTGGCTAGTTAGTTAAAACATCTGAGTCTCAGAAAAACCTTAACTACATTCTAGGAACACTGTGGTACATTCCATTACTTACATCACCATCAAAAAATACAAAACAAAAAAATCCACACATACAAAGTCATTCCACAAAGCAATCACATAGTACAGAAAGCCAATAAATCCTGTACAGTCTATGGTGCCACCGCCAAGTTATCAACAAATCATTTCATCCATTCCATATGCATACATCATATAAATAGAAACATCGCATTCATAATAACCCATGCATACATCAACGTAAATAAATGTGCATAAAAGTAACAATAAATCATGACAAGTGTATAATAAAAAAGAAATTCATATATATATATCACCAAAAATCCCGTAGGCTACAATAAATCGGTCCTCTGACCTCACAAAAAAACAAAAATCAAAAACCCCAAGCCTAGGGAGTCGACCACCATGATCACGTAGGATCGGTGTGACTGGAACTACCCCCAGTGGTGTGGGTCCTATGGGACCTCTCAGGGAGCTACTGCCAGCCCTCGCATCACGCCCACTAGCGCTACCCTCACCCACCCGCCTACGATGAGAGGAAGCAGATTGCTCAGTCTCACTGTCTCTCGTTCGACATGAAGATCCACCTCCAGTGAGCTTAGGTAACTGTCTACCAAGGTAGATAATCTCGACCTCCAACTCCCCAGAACCCCCACCCCCCCCCGATATGTAGCCAATGCTTCATCCCACTGTGCCAACTGAGCCCATAGGCGATCCCTCTCAATGTTGTGCTCCTCATCCCATCTCCGTAGTAGCTCCTCCAATCATGCTATCTCAGCATGATACCTAGCCTCCATATCCCTCGAGACTACCTGAGGCATGGGCATCTCTCGAGATGACATGCTCGCCCCCCCTACTTTATTGTTTTTCCCCCACCCCTAGTCCCCCCCTAAGTCATCAACCTCCACCATATCTACATCATCGAGCGGAGCTCCCCAACCCTCCCCGATGCCTCTACATCCTCACCACCTACTACTACCACATCCAGACCTCCTAGAGGCCCCTCACCCCACCATCGTCGCATCATCCACCACTGGTCATACTCTATAGTCACCCCAACATTGTCCACATTAGGGACATCAATCACTACATCCGACTCCTCACCCAACGGCTCAATGATCGGCCAGGCCAGAGTCCTCTCATCGCCCCGACATCGATAGATCAAGGGCTCACCAAGAAATCCCTGGTGCACCCCAAACTATCGAGTCACCCGAACGTACAGGAAGTACTCCTGCTCGGTCCCATGTCGCCCGATCAGCCACCTCCCCTGCCACCCATCGGAGCCACTCCCCAGCCTCAGGCCAGGTTGGACAGTCCCGATATGGCCGCCAGAACACCTCTCCTAGAGCAAGACATGAGAAGGCATCAACATAGTGCCCCACGACACTTCCCACCGACTCTACCCCTGCTCCTCGAACCTCCACCATAGGGCAGCATAGCCAATATCCCTATCCACCATCTCTCCTCGAGTGGTCCAAGGCAACCCCTAGGGTCGCTCCATAGCTATGTGCTGCCATCCCCAACACTACAATAGGTAGCTGCACCCAATCCCCTTCTACCTTCGATAGGGACCTCGTACATCTCATCATATAACTATGCCTAGCGTCCGACCCCACCTCATAATCGGTGGTGCTACCATCGGACACTCCACCAGTCGAACACTACCTCAAGAGTTCCAAGGGAACCTCGCACTTGAGGAGTCGAGAAGCAGCATGTTGGAGATGAGGGTCATAAGCAATGTATGCCTCACCCCCAACATGCCCTTATCAAACCACCACCGCACCATAATCCCACCAATCAGGAAGTCCCCCTCTACCCTCTCCACCGCCCCATCCACCCCCATCTCCGTCGCATGCCCAAAGCACCATGTCAACACCGCCATCCACTGATCCCGAGGAGTCATCCGAATGGGCAGCCCATCTATCAAAATCCATAGAATCCGATAAACGTCCTCTAGAGTCACTATCATCTCCCCTATTGGGAGATGAAAGGTGTTGGTGGAGGATCCCACAAATTGATCTAGGAGAGATATGCCCGATCCCCCACCACAGGCTCTAACCGAGTCCCTCTTGAGCCCAAGGGCATCAAGCCAATCCGCTCCGCATAGTCAACCATCCTGCATCAGAAAATACCGTCGATTGACGGTACCGACTCTTCACCACCTCAAACAAAACAACACAAAAACATTAAAACATGACAAAAAAAATTATACAACACTAAAACAAATATACAACAATGTATACAAACTGTACAACAAAAACATTTAATAAACTATACAACAACATTAACAAAATGTACAGTACAAACATTCAAAAAAAATCAATAAACAACGCAAAATAAAAACAAAATTTTAACCTAGGGTTTTTAACTCTAGTTTAAACTAAAAACAAAAAAAAAAAAAAAAATTTTAACCTAGGGTTTTTAACTCTAGTTTAAACTAAAAAACAAAAAAACAAAAAAAATTTTAACCTAGGGTTTTTAACTCTAGTTTAAACTAAAAAACAAAATAACAACAAAATTTTTAACCTAGGGTTTTTAACTCTAGTTTAAACTAAAAACAAAAAACAAAATAAAAACAAATTTTAACCTAGGGTTTTTAACTCTAGTTTAAACTAAAAAAAAAAAACAAAATAAAAACAATTTTTAAAACTAGGGTTTTGATCTTAGTTTAAACAATGCCACACAAAATACAAATACAAAACAATTAAACTAGGGTTTTGATCTTAGTTTAAACAGAAAAATGAAATACAAAATAAATTAATTACGATTTTGAACTATAAAATAAAAACAAACAAAATAAAGAGAAGGAGCACCTACCGGTCTTGCCTCGGCTCCACCACTCGAAGATCTAGTCCGTGCACTCATGGTATCCATGAAATCTCGACAACGCTCCGCTACGCAGACTCGAACTCCTCCTCACAGCTCCAAATCGCCAGAAAAAACAATTGCAAATGAGCCCAAAACCTAGTTTTGGCCCTTATATAGGCTCTTAGGCCTGTAATCGTTCCACCCTAGGATGAGCACTCTAGTTAGCACTCGTACCACCCTAGGATGATTACAAAACTAGTATTCGTCCCACCCTGGGATGATTACAGAGCAAGAAAATAAAAAACAACCAAAACTGCATCCAAAATGCACCAAAAACAACAATAAAATTGCCAAACAAAGGCACCTTTGTGCCTGCACTTCAAGGCATCCAAAACCAATGTTGGGGTCACAAATCCTCACTATCCTACTCCCTAATAAGGCTACCATAGCCGGACCACTCCATGGGAGGAAGGATTTTTAAGAATTTCATCCCCAAAAGGCATCACAAAAGGGTCCAAACCCACCCAAAAATAACAATAAAATTGCGAACAAAGGCGCCTTTGCGCCTGACATTATTGGCATACAAAACCAATGTCAGGGCCACAAATTATCAATATCCTACTCCCTAAGAAGGCTACCATAGCCGGACCGCTCCACGAGAGGATGAATTTTTGAGAATTTCATCCCCAAAAGGCATCACAAAAGGGTTAAAACCCACCAAAAATAGGTCAGATTGTTGGGAAACTGCATAAGCATTCAACGGAAAACAACTGAAGGCACCCTTACAAAAGTCATCTTGGGTCAAGAGACTCATCACTTTTCTCATTTCGGTCATTCCCTCATCGATTCATCGCTTGAGGGGGTAGTCACACTTAGTCACCAATCAACAAATACACACCCAATCAAGGAAATGGCATGCATTCAAAGAATCATTGACAAAGACAATCACGCTCCTGCTTGGGGCAGCAAACAAGCAATAATCACAAGCTGATCAAACACTTGGCATTCTAGAATCATGAACTCAAGGTTCCCATAGACAAAAGGTTGCGCCCTTTGCCTATTCATGACTGAACAATGTCCAAGATCAAGTAACACCTCACCGAAAAAGGTTAACACTTGAATTAAGCTCCTTAGCTCGTCAGAAGCAAGGATTCAAGAATGCGTGCCCTTTCCATACTTGGGGCATCAAAATTTGGTTAGGTTACCAAGAAACCCTAATCATTAAGTGCTTTGGTTATCTATTTTTGCTCAGCACTGCGCCACGCACAATGCATCCCAAAAAGGGGCATCTATAGACACCAAAACAACACCAATCTGATCATGTGGCTACAAGCACTGATCGAATTGGCATACATAGCCCCTAGGGCAGCCCCTAGAGGTTAAAAAGTGGTCCTAACCACTCCCAAAGTAGTTTTGGAAGGTCAGAGGTCAATTTGGCACCTTTCAAGCACCCTGCTCCTTACTCGTTCCACCCTGGGGTGAATAGAATGCTATTCGCCCCACCCTAGGACGATTAGCAGCAATCGCTCCAGGGTGGGGCGAATAGCAGGTTTGATGGGAAAAAGGTCAAACCTTGACAAATGGTAGCTCAGATCCGCCACTCAACTCCACCTTCAATGCATGGGAGTGCGAGTGAGCATTTTTGAGCTCAAAGAGGCAGTCATAGAGGCAGTCATGGAGCCCTTAATCAGGGAGGAATCTTCTCTCCCCTGGGAAGGCATGATGGCCAAGTGGTGCCCCTGCATGCACATTCAAAGCAGACCTTCAGGTCTATAAAATGGTGAGTCTTCTCACCCCAAAAGAGGATAGAGCAGGAGCATTTGGAGCAATGGAGTGCTGCCGAATTACATCCTCACCCCTCACTTGTGCTTCTTACATCCTTGATCTCTCTTTTGGAAGGGAGGTTATTGGGTGAACATTGGAAGCGCAATCCGGACCCAAAACCTAAACATTTGGCCACAATACCCCACCCAATTTGTTGACACAACCCCCTAGGAGGTTTTGGACCCATCCCAAGTGGATTGGTGTCGAAACCAAGCCCCAAACGGTGGGCGTCCTGCCCTCGGTGCCCCCGCACTACTGTAGTCCTAATCGCCCCACCCCGGAGTGATTAGAAATCTATAGTATATTTCTTCACTATTTCTTTTGCATCTTATTTTATGTCATTCATATATGCTGCCATTCAAATTTCATGCCATTCTGATGAGTTTTGACTGTGTTTTCATTGTTTTTCGCTTTCACTAACATACAGGGAGCATCTTCGGATACAGGGTGATCGGGGCTGAATCTGCAAAATCCGACCTTCTGGGTCATCTCAAAATGCCCTATTTTGCCTAACCCCAACTTTGTAGGTGTTTTGGAGGCCTCTGGATGGGACATTTAGGAGGTTGCTTTCTGACATTTTATGACAGTCCTAATCGTCCCACCCTAGAGCGATTAGAAATCTACAATAGATTTCTTGACTGTTCCTTTTGTAGTGTGTTCATGATGGTGTTTGCATGCTTCTATCCAAATTTCATCTTATTCTGACATGTTTTGATTACCATTTTAATTATTTCATGCATGCATTAACCGGAGGCCTTGGGGATTGCATGTTTCCCTCCATCCGTAGGTGCTATTAATCGTTTGTTATTTCTTTGAACGTAGGATCTCGACACCGGAGGGGTAGCAAGGAACTACAGATGCATTCACGCAAGCGGCGGTGACGTTTGGCCCACCCATTTCAAATGTGGGCACGCGGAAGATCCCGAAGGGAAGCGTACCATCCGTGGTGTAACAAAACTATATCTAACGCTCCTAGCCCCTAAAAAGGAAGGAGACGTATTGTAACCTGATCTCAAAGAAAAATTAATAAAAAAAAGGGCTGCACTTTACATTTGCTTTATATCTCATTTCAGTTCGTTTGTTTTCCCTTTTCATGCACTTTAGTCCTTTCTTCATTCGTAGGACTTAGCGTTTCATATGCTTTTGTTTGCATCGCACCCGGTATGCCATTGCTTCCGTATCCTCGTGCTTTCAATACACTATGTGGATCTTCTATCATCTACACAACCTGCCAAATCTAAATTTAAATATCTTGTAAGAAGTAGCTTTCCACTAGATGAGTATTCAATGCTCCTGTTCAACATCCCCTATACATACCGTCTTAGTTACTAAATTCATCGATTTTTTTAGATAAAATTTGAAATTCGTCAAATTTAAAACCCTAACGAATAAGTTTAGTGAATAAAATCCTAAATTCAGCAGGGATGGAACCATTCGAGCTTCATTATTCATAGCCTTTGTAACTACGAACTTGACGATTTCTCCTATTTTTATGTCCTCTCTTCCATCAACGTCACAACCTAATGTCGAGTTTAATGTTGTAATAGTAGAGCAGAGGAATAAAGATCTTGGCTGCAAGTGGTGTATGGGAGACCCTCCTCGACTTCTCCCTCCTTGTGTTCTACTAGTGCTGCAATTTCATCATGCTCTTCCTAATAACAGTGGGGTTGTAATAATTATGTCTAAATATTTATTTGTTGTCTTATGTGATCCTCCTATTTCTAGTCATTGTGTGATTTTTTTGTAATATCCCTTGTGTTGTGGTCGATGATATGCCAATTATAATATATTCTTGTGAGATCTCTTGGTTTCGTACCATTATTTATAAAACTAAAAAAAAATCTTCAGGTTCTGGGGTTAGACGAGATGACAAAGAATTTCAATTTTTTTTTTAATGTTTTGGTCATTCCAAGTATATATATATATATATATATATGTTTTCAAATTTGTACTCACGTTATGAGAGGCAAAAATTCTATAAATATACTATTATATATATATTAACACCTAATTCTGTAATGTAATCACATTAAATGACTATGAGTTTGCACACACATCGTTAGAGTCATCATACTTTTTTTTTTTTAAATTTATTTTAATTAATGTTTTAGTTTTAATATTTAATTCAAATATTAGAAATATAAATTATTAATGTTTGTTTCAAGTCTTTGTTTGAGTTTCTTAGTTACTAATTTATTTACATAATATTTTGAAAGGATATATGCACATTTATAATATATCAAATTTTATATGTCGAATTTTATTTCAAATTTTTAAACATGTCAAATTTCTGAACTTCAAGAGTGTTGAACTCAAACACGAACCCGAACTTGGTAACTAAGCATACCATGATATATATATTTTTATCTTTCCAATGAGAATACTTTGGATAATTCTTAAATCTAGATACCAAATTAACTACATCAGATATATTTGGTCTTGTATGAGTTAAATATATTAGGTTATCCACAAGTTGTCTATCAATTTTTTGATTGACTTCATATCCTTTCATATGCTTGCTTTGCTTTATACCTCTACAGATTGGAGTAGATACTATTGTATAATTTTGTATTTTTAATGTGACTAATAGGTCATTGACATATTTATTTTTTGATAGGACAATACCATATTTAGTCTACCATACCTCAAAACCAAGTAATAAAGGTATCCCAAGTCTATCATTTCAAACCCCTTAGTCATGACTTCACTTCACAAATGTTATATAGATAATTTCTAGTGATGATGAGATCATCCACATAAAGTATAATGATGAGTATTCCAATATTGAAGGTCTTCATATATAATTTTGGATCATAGGGACTACTATTAAATCCTTCAAGTTTGAAGAATTCATCAATATTTAGATACATCCAAGCCTTGGATATTGTTTCAACATATAAAGCGATGTATTCAACTTACATAGCAAGTGTTATTCTCTCTTTTTCACAAATCCTTGTGGCTAAGTCATATAAATTTCTTAATCTCTCTCACCATTTAGAAAAGCATTCTTGACATTCATTTGATGGATATTCCACCTAGAATAGGCTATAAGTGCAATGACCATCTTAATAGTTTTGATTTGGCAACATGAGAAAATGGTTTTTCATAATCAATTCCTTCCTTTTGAGAGAAACCTTATCCACAAGTCTCACCTTCAACCTTAGAGTCTATATAATTTTCTCGAGTGTCTTTTGTAGAAACAACTCCTTCTATAAATCCTTTATGTAAAGATATCTTTGTTTTCTATAAGGATGACACATTACTTGATGGTTTGAATTGTAATGAATGCAAGAAACTCAATAAATGAGCCTATAGACATATCATCATTGACAATATCTTATATCATCATACCCTTGATGTAAATTTTCTTAGATGCCTAAAATTAGCCACAAAATAGATATTAACCAAAGAGGCCCATCATGGATCATGTGGTGGCCATTTTGGTAGTGCCACCATCACCAAGAAACTCCTATGGATGAGTTATTACTAGCCATCAATGGAAAAGGAATATTATAAATATATTAGGAGTTGTGATAAGTGTTAACATGATAATATTATCCATGCTTCATCCCAAACTCTCCAACCCTTGAATTCTCCTTGGCCATTTTCTATTTAGTGTTTAGACATTATTGGGAATATCAAACATGTATATTTTTATGGGTATACGTTCATCATCATAGCTACTAAGTATTAAATAAGGGTTTAAGCCATACATTTAGCCTCAACCATTGGTGTCTAAATATCTAAGTTTATTATCAACTATATCCTTAGCTGTTATGGAAACCCTTTTGTACAAATATTTCATAATGGAGCATCTTTCAAGAATAATGATGTCCAAAACAATTATGATAAAAACAAGATTCAATACAAGTGATCAATGCCTTACTATCATGAAGGTAATGTCCAAGCTAAAGCTTGTAACAAGACACTTATCAAGACCCTCAAGAATCTCATCAACAAAATTGGTTGATATTGGCATATCTAGTTGTATCCTACTTTATGAGTCTATCGCACTAGTATCAAAATTCCCATTGGCATGATACCCTATGATGTGGTTTATAGAATATAATTCATATTTCATTTTGAGCTAGAGGTGTTGTCCTTGCTCATCTTGGTGTGGGAATCTTATTTTGGAAATGAATATCATATTTCCTATCTAATCCAATTGGATCTACTTGATGAAACATGGATCCATGCCTTACATAATCGAAGGGTCTATCAACAAAGGTTTAAATGAGAAATAAGGTTGATCTCATTCCTTTGAATTTGGTGATCTTATTATCAATGAGATTTAGAACACCAATGCCAAAACTAAGATCAAAGGTAAATTTGATCTTAATTGGCCAAGTCCATAACTACCAAGTAAGGTTCAAGTACCTACTAGCTCAGCACTCTTGATGAAAAAACTTAAAGAACCAATGAACATAATGCATCTTAAAAGGTATTACATTTAATTTTGCATTATTTGGCTATTTTTTATAGCTTCCTATCATTTCTTACTTGCATATGCTTGATTTCATAATTGCTTGAATGCATGTGCCTATTTCTATCTAGATCACCTCTTGCATATTGTATCTTGAGTCAAGGATCTATGATGATATGCAAATGATTATCCTATTCAGAATAGTTTATTTTCATATCATACGTGTTTGATATGAGCATATTCTCTCATCCCCATATTTGCAAACCAAGTTAGGCATCATACAATATCAATTTACCTATCTATCTCAATTTGATTTGTTGTAAACACTATCTCTATCAATTCTTCTAAACTATCAATCTCCTACTGTATGGTGAATACTACAAGGTTCATAGGTGATTATGGAAAAACCAATAAAATCAAATTCTTCTATCTCATCAATCATTTTTTGATGAATACTGTAAGGTTTGTATATATTGATAGTAAGATCAATTGTATCATATTTTGTCTTCCGTGTGCACCATGTGTGATGCCAACTAGTCAAAAATACATTTATCCTTCCAACTAGAGCATCATTCAATGCCACATAGATTAAATTACAAGTCCTATATAACACTTCTCTATGAGGAAAATCAATTCAAGAAAAATTCCTTTACATATTTGTGTGAAGGGAAATCTCTAAGATAAATTAAAAGTCCTATGTATGAAGCATAAGTCCTTTAGTTTTTTGTTCAAAGGTATATAAAAAGTCCTATGGTGAAGCAAAATGCCTTTACATATTTTAGTAAAGGTAAATCAAATCTAAACCAAAAGTCCTATCGGTAAAACAAAAGTCCTTCAAACATTTCTTAAAGGAAAATAAAAATTCCTAAAAGTAAAGTAGAAGTCCTTTAAGAATTTGTTTAGAGATAAATCAAAATTCTTATAGGAAAAGCAAAAGTCCTTTAGACTTTTGTTTAAAGGAAAATCATTTATTTTTATGTTTGTACATATGTTTGTATCATAACAACTAAATAGAAGTTCTTTAGGAAAAGCTAACTAATGTCCTCTTGGAAAAATATTTAAGAATATGTCTATGTATATAGTTAAACATATTTGTATATAGTTGTACTATAGTAATGCCTTCTTCGTCACATCATGTATCCCTCATCTATCATCATGTCATGTATCTTTCATTATATCCAATCACTTCATTTATTTCATTGATTATCATTGGTTAATTCATATTTAATTAATTATTAATAACTATTTTACAAAACATTTTATCTCAATATGAATTCATTTTAATCCATTCATGTCAAATCATAAGTCAAATCATCATCATCTAATCTCCATTATTACTTCCATTATTTATCATCCTTTTAACATAAATCAATTCATCACAAATATAAATATTAAAAAATATTATGCAAATAAATAACATAAAAGCAACATCAATGCAATCAAGCCATTACATCATAACTAATAAATCATAATATAAATGTTGATTATATGTATTAATAACTTAGAGTATCTATAAATCATAATATTAATCTATTTGTATAATAAAATCATCAATAATCTACATAGACTCCTCAAATTGTAGGATAATCAACTACAATAGCTAGCTCTAAGAGCCCATATTTGACACTCCTCTCTTCCATATAAGTGGTTGTATCTGTACAGATCTCTATGATAGATGAGTCACAAACCTTAAGCAAGTCTATGATTAGATCAACATTAATGATGGCAAGCACCTATCTACCAATATGGGTACATGATATGTGGCTCTATAGTGTGTCACCCTTGCACTCTCTACTACCATATATTCCTATGCCTAAGTTAGCTGGTCAAATAGTGTTAATAACACCTATCCCCTCTTGCTCCTCTTATTATCATCATGACTCTCATTATCACTATATTTTACTATATAATTATTCTTTGGATGGTCTATTGTATCACTATGATCTATGTTACTAGTTGGACTCTATTTATTGTCCTCCCTATTAGAGCTACTAATAATATCACATCCTACCTTACCAAGACATTTTGATAAACCTTGATAGTCGATTGAGATGACCTACTCAACCATGCCCTACCAACCATACTCATCAATATTGATAGGACAAGTAGCAAAGGTACTACTATTTTTGTTGTTATTGTCACATATCCTTGTATCTCTTGTTGCATTTGTGCCTTGCAGTAGTGTCATATGAAATCTAGCATACCCTATATGACCCTACTTAGCTTTTGCCTCTGCTCTATAGGTCATACCCCTAGCACTGTAACACTCCTCAATAGGATGGTCTAGTACCACCTCCAATAGTTATAGGTGATCCTAGGATCATCTCACCTTGGATCTAGGATGATTAGATAATCTAGATTAGCCTTTGCATAGGAGTCTAGGTCTAGAGGTCCCCCAAATCCACTCTCCTTGATTAATTGTTAGTACTAGACTAGTTTTTCTAGTACCCCCTACTATGCACCAAACTAGAATATTATCTTGTCAAAAGGGTGAAAATATCACTCCTTCATGGTCCCACCAATAACCTAACTTACCTACCATTAGCTAAAATATAGTAATTATCATGCTAGCTAGGATGATGTCTATACAATATCTAGATGACATTCTCTATCTATAGATCATCTATCCCTATTTGTGGTACCACCAATGCACCCCTATGGGGTATAATTTACCCTACCTTAAAATGTTGGCTCCATCTATATGTTGCTAGTGCCTTCTAATCTACCACCTACCCTAGTAATATTGGTGGCATTATAATCACTATGTGCTTTTAGACCCACACCTAGAACAACCTGCAATGAGTCTCCTCTTACCTTTGTAAATTTTTTTATGTAATGCATAGTAAATACATGCCAACACCACTGATCTCCATGCAAATATTATCTAATAATCTTGAATGTCTACCACTCTCTCCCAATACTAGTCGACCACCCTCTTGCTTGTATCATTGAGAAAAAATCCAAAAACCAAGGTACTCAAAAGTGTGATTTACCTATCAAATCAACCCTCAATATAAGTGACACTAATGTCAATACTTGATCTAACAACTAGGAAGCCTACATCTCCTATTAACCTCTCTAGAGCTTACCTCTAATATTGACTAATTTGAACCTCTATTATTTTTATTAGGACTCTAAGGACTCTCTAAACATCCTCTTGAGGCACTATTAGCTCTCTTATATACATTTGATAAGTATTTATATCCAAATACCAACACTCCACCAGTGTTATGAGAAGTGTCGTATCAAACCCTACCTTCATCATAAGGGATATGTGGTATATCCCTATTGCTGCTAGGAGAGTGTGATTGATAAAATTTAGCACCCCTTGAATGGTATCTAGTACATGAGGTCATCTCTTCCTACACTCTAGTGTCTAAATATAAAATTTTATCTAATCAAATCCAAGTTTTGTCAACCTTGAAATATATAATCAAACATGGTAAAATATGCAAAAAATAATAAAAATTACATAGGTGCAAAAGCATTGCCCAAGCACAAAAGCAACATTTCTTGGTAAAATCACTCTTAGGATGCAAAAGCACTATAAATGCGCAAAAGTATAACATGAAAGTGCTAGCACTACATAAAAGCAATACCCTTTTCTTTGGGTATGCTTTTCAAGGCAATAAAAAAATGATTAATCTTTTATACTTACTAGCCCTACTATTCCTCCTACTATGTGTGCCCCACCTTGTTTGTGCATTGTGGTGGTTGTGCTTGTTGAGCCATAAAAAAATATATCACTATAGTTTCTCTAGAGCTCTTTTTTTCCCTCTTTGTTATAAAAATAATTTTATTTTTACCCCCATCCCTTTTACCCCTTAGCCTCCCTATCCATTTTTCATTTTTTATCCTTAGTTTTCATCAATTCACTAGTATGGATCATGATCAAGTCATGTTTCTTCAGCCCAACTTAATTTTTTCTTCAAAATGTGAGGGACACACTAGGGCATGATAGCATCTAATGTTGCCCATAATACAAATTTCTACATCACTTTTAAGAAAATAATTAAAGCATTAGTCATCTTGCACAACTAACCATAAGCAATAGTAAATCTTCTTGTCTCAAAATTGGGGCATCTATGTTAGTATTTTATGCATTTTTTATGCAATATCTGCATCAAAATGAGGCAAATGTAGACACCCAATTTTTGAGCATCAGGCTAATATTTAAGTTTGTCAATCCCTTCATCAATTAGCTAATAAATTACCCAAATTTAGAGTATTTATTGCTCCATAATCAAAAGTACCAAGACATTGGCAAAAGCATTGATGATGCTTTCACAACCTTGGCAACACTTTTGCTAATATTTTGACTTTGAACTTTTTTGCCTAAATTTGAACTTCAACGGTCATGATGGAAAAAGTGCCATTATACCATGTTGATATTTTTACTATCATACAATAAAATAATAAAAAAATTAACTTTTAGTACCTTCCAATTCGGCCATCATTAATGGATCATATCTTTGATATTCAATTCATAACTCCCAAAAGAAATCTTAAATCCAAGATTTTTCATTTTCAATATTCTCCTATTAATGGCATCATGATATCATTTAGCACTTGGGGTGACCAATTCATCAAGAGTTTTCTAGTAGCAAATTTTTATGAAAAAATCTCTAGAATTATAGGAATTCATATTTTTGTATGGCAAGGTTATGTTGGATTATTACCACAATATTGTAAATATCATCCTTAATATTCCAAGCTCTCTTGGAAGTAATCAAGATACTCAATCTCCAAGCACCAAAGCTCTCTCTCAAGCATTCAAGCATCAAGTATCTAAGCCTCCAAGCTTAAGCCTCTAGGTGTCTACAAGCAAGCTAGTAAGCTATCAATAAGCTTCCATAAACAAGGGCAAAACAACCTTAGCATCATAGGTTGTGCTCTTTCTTCTTATTTACTTTTGGCACTCTTTTTATCTTGTAGCTTTAATCTTTAATCGTGTTGCATGTTAACAATTTTTGCATAATACACTTGCATCTAATTAGCATGTCATTTTATCATTTTAATGCTTATTTAAACAAGAAAATATTTTTTTCTATCTTTTGATAGTCTTTGTACTCCCAAGCTAGAAATTTTCATCATTTCAATAGTTAAGTTGGCTTATCTTGTATCTAATCTTGCTTTATTGTTCTTTGAATTAAACCTACCATTAGATTATAGGTTCAATGGTGCTATCACTCTCTAGTTTACACAAAGCAAACACACTAGCTATTAGCAAAATCATCAACAATGCTATTGTCACCTTGTGGTATTTTTTCATAAAATATTTTATTTATGTATTTACTATTCATGTTATTTTTATGTATATCTGAACAAGGGCTTGAGTGCTAACCAAAGGAGTTCAACATTCTTTGCTAGCTCAGAAAGATCCCTCTACTACTAATCTAATTTTTTTCTATCTATTTTACAAGAATGTGAAAGCACCATTAGTAGGTCAAAGCATCATGAAACTTCTATTTTTATGGTGTGTGTGTGTGTGTGTGTGTGTGTGTGTTGGGTGGTGTGGGTGGGGGTATATATATATATATATAATTAGATTAGTTTTTGTTTCTATTTATTTGGTAAAATAAGCAAAAGGGAAAGAAATATCTAGTTTAGCCTTAATCATTTAGGGGACCAACTAAATATTCAAGCTTTAGATTTAAATCAAAATTGTATGTATATGCAATAAGGACTTGTTTGTCGTATTCTCTTACACCCTCGCCTCAAGAAGAAAATTATCATTTACTTCATCCTCAAAAAGTAAAAGCATTTTATTTTTAGGTCTTATTGTGGTATTTTTAGGTTATATTAGAACCATATTAGGGTTAAAATTTAAACTAACAAACAATCCATATCCTAAATTTATTAAACACTATACTTTAAACTAACAAACAATCCATATCCTCAAGGTGAGAGGAGGAAAAGACATGACAAATTCTCCAAAGAGACCATTCACGATCTCTTTTCCTATACCACACCTATTAATAAAAAGTTTGGCAAGTAGTGGGGCTCATAAACCACTCAAATCCCATAGTCGAATCAACATGGGATTATTCACACATGCACTCACTACACTAGCTACGTAAAAAAGGAAGAGAATCACAATGAGTCAGTTAGAAAGCGAGAGAGGGCCAACTATCCCTACCACATAGGTTAGAAAGTGAGAGGGTCAACTATCCCTACCACATGGGTTAGAAAATGAGACAATCAATAACTCGATATAACTCCATAAGTTAAAAAGCGAGAGAGGACCAATTACCCTGAATCCCAAAAGTTAGAAAGTGAGAAAGTCCCATACACAAGCCATAATTTAAAGTTAATAAAGGTGAAAAATCTTATATGATTGAGACCAAAGACTTACAAGTTATTAACAAAGAGTTTGGTAGGTAATGAAACTCATAAACCACTTAATTCCTACAACAATATAGGGTGATTCATACAACAATATAAGATGATTCATACATACACATGATATATTAACTAAGCATAAGAAATATTAATATAAAACTAGATTCTAATAAAAAATATAACATTCAAAATTAAA